>ML794021.1:91321-104061 GCA_009831015.1 Picea engelmannii
AGCCTGGCTTAGTAAAAAGCAAGGTTCCATTTATTTATCAACCACAGAGGCAGAGTACATTGCTGCTGCTACCTGTTGCACACAGGTATTATGGATGATTCAGACACTTGCAGACTTAGAGGTAAAATACACTGCACCGATCCTAATTCATTGTGATAACACTAGTGCCATCAGTGTGTCTAAAAATCCTGTCTTCCACTCCAAGACAAAACATATTCCCATAAAATATCATTTTCTGAGAGAGAAGGTCACCAATCAAATTGTTCAAGTCCATTACATTCCCTCTACAGAAAAAATTGCAGACATCTTTACTAAGCCCCTAGCCAAGACACCGTTTGAATATCTCAGACAGAAGCTGGGTGTCATTTCATTTCACACCTAAAAAGAGTCCATCTTGTTAGGGGGAGATTTGTATTGTTTGAATATCTAATTCCTCCTAAAATTACTGCAATAGCTCAGGGGGAGCATGTCTCTTCTTTGACATTGATGTCAAAGGGGGAGAAAAGAATTCGGGTGCCTTAGTTGCCATCAATGCCAAAGGGGGAGATTGTTGGCAAATGTTTAATAGGTAGCGCATGCTTGTCATTGATGGCAAGTACATCAATGAAGATGGCATGAGTACAGGAAGAATGTAACAGACGGGCACCAGAAGTATTTTAGGAAGACGCTGCAGAGCAAGCTCGATAAGTTCAGAAGAGATAGTGCAGAGGATTGTTGGCAGGTTATTATTAGGAAAAGTAAGCTTGTCATTAATGGCAAGATCAGAGTATGCAGTGAAGGCAAAACAAGGACAAAGTACGCTCTGAAGGAGAAGCGCTAGTGATCGCTGGATCTCATCCTGAATTCCTGATGGCCATCAGATCTGAATGAAGACAAAAGGAGCACTCATATCTGGAGGATAGATCTCAGGCGTTAGATCTGAGTGCAGGGTCCGACCACCGTTGTATCGAGGAAAACCTGCACGATCTTTAAAAGTGCAAGGAGTAGAGGGCTCAAAAATCCCGAAAGCAGGAGGACCATCCATCTTAGGGGGTTATGTGGACCGTTGATCTGACTCCCTGTCGGAGTTTTGACGATCGAGAGTTGGAGATGTCAAAGAATATTGACATCAAGAATCCTGAAATCGCGATGTGTGAAATCCTGATTGAATCTGAACCATCAGATCAAGATGTGATCTAGACCATCGACCCGACTCACGTCAATACACCACGTCAGCTAGGAACACATGGCACAACTAGGTAATGACAAGTGTCAGTCCGATTCAACATACCAAGCACATGTAAGTCACGAATCAGGGTGACACGTGGCAGTTATTTAACACATGTGATGTCAGCAGACTTACACCATGTCGGAGTTTCGAGGATCGCGTGTTGGAGATGTCAAAGAAATAATGCAACAAGAATCTTGATTTCATGATATGAAAAATCGCGACTTAAATCGCAGCCATTGAATCAAGATCAAATTTGGACCGTTGATTCCAGTCCATGTCGGAGTTTCAAGGAAGAAGTGTGTCGAAGTTGTCAAAGAACATTCACCACAGGAATCCTGATTTCGCGATATACGAACTCACGATGTAATCTGAGCCGTCAGATCAAGCTTTGATCTAAACCGTTGATTCCAGTCAATATAGAGGCATCGAGGATCGAGAGTTGGACATGTCAAAGATTATTGACATCAGGAATCCTGATATTGCGATATGCGAAATCCCAATTTAATCGCAGCCGTTGAATAGAGATCAGATCTGGATCGTTGATCAAACTCCATATCGGAGTTTCGCGAATGGCGACATAGAGAGGCAAATAACTCAATGCATCAAGAATGCCAAAATTGCAAAATCATGATTCAATCATAGCCATTGAATCAAGATTAGATCTGGACCATGGAATCATAGGACATGTGGCAAATGATCAAAATTTCGCTGACTTGGAGGCAATGGAGCATAGTGTCAAAAATCACGAAATGTGAAATCGCAAAAGCACCTTATGCATAAGGCTGTGGTCACAGCCCTTGGACACATCAGTGAGATATGGAGGAAAGAGATAGAGCAACCAAGCTCGTTTTTGGGGATCGTGACTTGGAGAGGCAAGAACACAATGCAATAGGAATGCTGAAATGTCAAAACCCGTTTTAAAGGAAAGATTAATAAAGCTCATCCAACGACGTAGATTAACCTGAAGGAGATCTGAGGGCTACTGTTGCAGGACATAGTGAAACTGCTAGAAACCATTGATGGTTTCTACCAGAGGATACGAAGACACTTCAGGATGACTGACAGAGGAGGTGAAGAGTCTATGAGAGGAATGAAGATGTTCGTGGAGGTGATTGATAGTTGATGAGCATTGAGGCCTGTAACTGAAATAGAGAAGGTGAGTTCGACTGTCACAGAGAAGACGAAGAGTTTCAAACTGCCAGAGAGGTTGAGGAATCTCAGTATAACCTACAGTGATGTTGGACATGTGGGGTGAACCACCAGAGAAGATGAAGAGATGATCAGACAGAGAACTTGAGAGGTGGAGGATAACGACATGGAGTCAACATGCAGAGGCATTGTGAACATTGCATGCACAAGGTGTACATAAGCTATAAAGACACGGTACAAAGAAGAGATGGGGTTGTTGTTGCTGTTGGAGTTTTCTATGGTTGTTGTTGGTTAAGGTGATTCATGTGTGAAGAAGGAGGAGAGTGCAACAGCTGAATAGCACAGAAGAGGAACTGTGCAGTGAATGGACATGGCTCACTGAGCATAAAAAGCGAAATAACATATAGCGTAAGTGATGTGTGCAGAAAGGCAATGAGGCAGATAGAGCAACGAAATGTAGCAGAACAGTGATGAGTCTGGTAAGACATTGTTGAACATCATATGACTGTAATAAGTTTCAGTAGCAAAGATTTATATTTCAGGGTGGTTGGGAGGATCTAGGGAGGACTGGTGTCCTCAAAGGTTCAAGTGGGTGCTTGAACACAGGGAGTTGGTGCTTCCTTCTAGTTGATGCTAGAGAAACCAGGGAGTTGGTGCTTCCTTCTATTTGGTGCTAGAGAAACCAGGGAGTTGGTGCTTCCTTCTAGTTGGTGCTAGAGAAACTAGGGAGTTGGTGCTTCCTTCTAGTGGGTGCTAGATAAAACAGAGAGTTGGTGCTCTCAGCAAGTTGCAGCTTGCAAAACTGAGGTTGTAGCCTCATTATGAGTTGGTGCTCATATGTATGATACTGTAAAGAATGTAACTATTACTTATCATATAAAGAAAAAGAGTTTTTTACCCTACATGGGTTTCCTCGGTAAATATCTATCTCTGTGTTTCTCTTATATGTGACTGATGTTGAATGTGCCATTGTTTATTTCCCTGCATTAATGTGATCATCATTCATTGTTTCTGCAAAGAGTCTAAAAGAAGCATAATTGTTTAAGCATGGTAAAAACTAATTCACCCCCCCCTCTCAGTTGTCCAACAATAGGAAGTCCCTTGTTCACCTGGGTCGAGCATGTCAAGCAGTCCATTTCGAAGAATAAGAAGAAGAAAGAGGAAGTCCAGAATATAGAGACTTATGAGGACAATTCCTCTGAAGAAAATGGATCTGGATTGGCCATAGGAGGAGGAGGAGAAGAATACCAAGTAGATGGACAGGGAGGAGGGGATGAAGGATAAAATCAATGAGAAGGTGAATCTACACCCTCGAAAGACCCCCCTACAATAACACCGTAGAAGAGAAAGGTTTCTCCAAAGAAACCTTCAACAAGAAAGAAGACGTGTGATAGTAAGCCCCAGATGGACACCACACTCATAGAATATGACATCAGTCTAGTCCATGGAGCCATGGAGGATGCTTCAGAGGATATATTTCAAATATACGGAGCAAAGAAGGAGGATTTGTATGAAAGGGTCTAGAAGGAATTAAAGGAAATACATCAAGGTATGCATTTAGTCCGCGTAGTACCTACTGCACCTTCTTCATCACAAGTTGGAGGATTGGGGGGTGAGCCCGTTGAGCTAAGAAGACTTACATATGCGATTGAGGCTCAACTTCATAGAGTCCAAGAAGAAAGGGAGAAGGCTACAAATTCCTTGAAACAAAAGAAAGAGGAATCCTTAGAGAAACTATGAGTAGTGCGGTACTGTGTAACTGCCTATGAAAATGAGAGAGATGAGTTTCAAGCGATGTTTGAGGAGGACAAAGAAAAGTTGAAGAAAGAAAAAGACCAGTTGCTCGCAAAGAAGACTGCATTCAAAAGAGCTATGAGTAAATAATGACACTTTGTGCCAATCTTGGCACAGGAGGAACAGGATTTGGTCGAGGCTCAAGTGGCGAAGCTTGATGATACCATCCAACAACTTCAAGCGAGAATAACAGAGTTATAAATCCAAGTAGTACCGACCTCCCCACAAGAAGTACGTGATCAAAAGGACAAAGCTGCTAAGAATGCAGTGATAAGGATCAGGTCCCTCACCTCAGAGTGCAAACAGTTGAGCAATAGAAGTGCGTAGACTTATGAATTCCTCGTAGTCGATCCAGAGCTAAGGAAGTTGGAAGCACAGCTACATGAGGCACAACAACAAGCATCCACCGTGTTGGTGCATATGAAGTTACTCACCGAAGTCAAGATAATGAAAATATCACAGGAGCAGCGCGAGTTGAAGCAACATATCACTTCCATCTGGGGCAGAGTAATGGAAGTCACATAGAAACTACAACCTGTGTAGGATGAAGCCTACAAGGTGTTTGAAGAAATTGAAGGATAGGGCTTGAAACCGGACCAAGTGGTTGCGACAATCCAACAACACCTGGAAGGGCCTATTACAGTGCAGACGATCCAGGAGTTCACTAAGTAGGAGGCTCAGGTGAAGAAACAATTTGAGGCGGATCGAGACCTTCGAAGTAGTGTTTCCCATACCTGAGTGACTCGATACGAGTCACAGGTGAGTGTTGGGGGCCTATTGGCCCTTGACCAAGTTTTGAGGAAACCTTGGTCAGGTTTGGACCACCTTTTGGACTTTCACATGAGGATCGAAGATCAAGCTCCATGGAGGAGCTAAGATCACAGATCTCACTTGTTTTGTGGGCTATGTGGACCCAACAAGAGGTTCTTTATGTTTTTGTAATGGGTTATGGGATGTCGGCCCATGGGTTTAGCCATGTTTAGGACTTTTGGTAAGGGATTGTAAAAGTATAAATAAGTAGGAATGTATGAGAGAAAGAGAGACTTAGAGAGAGAAGTATAAGTGGCTAAGTGTAGTAGGTTTGGGTGGCCTTGTGCAACAAATTGTGTATGTAAGGCTATGTGCTTGATAGAGAAGTTGGCTTTGTGCCATGACCTAGTTTTGGGAAGGAGGATCTGGTGCTCAGTGCACAAATATCTTGTCCTATGTGAAGCTTGTCTCTATGTCTTAGTGCATAGGAGCAGATGAATTTAAAGGATTGAAGAATAATAAAGAAGATGAAGCATTTGGTGGACATAGCCCCACACTGGGGTGAACCACATATATCTTGTGTCTTCTGTGTGCTTTCTTCTATGTTGTGTTTGTCATTTATCTTCTTATTGCTCTTGTTATTATGTATGATGGATAGATCTGATGTTTCTAAGTTATTTACTTGTGCTTTATGAATGAATTCTAGATATAAATCTTTTCTATGTGCTAAGTGGTTGAATTACTTAATCTTTTACAACGCTAATCTATCTTAGGGTTTATTTTCTGCGATGGTAATGAAGCTAATGCATTAATGCATATCATATTGTAGTGTTAAGAGAATACTCTATGAAGTGTTGTTATCACAGATCTGTGTCCCAGCTTGGTTATATAAACCTGAGTCCTATAACCCCCCTATCTCTACCTCAGGTGAGACTTTTCTTGCTTCCCAAGTGTTGCCAAAAGGGTCGATAGTTAGGGTTTTTTTGGTGCGTTGTTGAAGTGTCGAACCCTGGGTCTTCCCCTATGCCAACAAATGGTTCCATTGTCGGGACCTGAAATTTTGATTGCTGGAAACTAAAGTGAAGAAAAGAGAAAATTTGTGTGTAGATCTGGTGCTGAAGTGCACAATATTCTACTTGACCTGTGAAGCTTTGTGCTAAGAGAGAAATTCGATCTGAAGAAAAGAGGTAAGATCTTAAAAGAGGCAAAGATTTGTGCTTTGATAAGAGTAAGATAAGTGAAAATTTTTGTTTCAGAAGCATGGATTTAAGTATGTTTAATAGATTTTTTCCTAGTCTGAAGGCTAGGGAACGGTTAGAAGAAATATTTTATCTAAGTAAAGCTAATATAAATGAAGAAAGATATTTTATTCTTATGCATAGAAAGAGTTTTTGGACTAATAAGTCGATGGAGGAACCTAGAAATAATTTTTGCAGATTTCAGGTCCAACATTATGATCCTAGTGTGCAGTACAGGAGAGGTTGGGAAACGCTTAAAATAAAGAGAGGATTGACATTATGTTATATCTGTAGAAGACTGGGACATCTTGCTAAGGAATGCCCTAGTACATGTCCTATTTGTCTTTGCTGTAAAATTGTTGGTCATGAGGTTGAGCATTTTCCAAAGATGATTGCTAAAGTTGAACGAATGAACATGAGACGAGAAAACTATGAATAAAGTCAAGAGACTAAGAGCATGTTAGAGAATCACAAAGAGAAAGAATCAGAAAAATCTGAGACTATGTTATTTCAGTTGAAATAAACAATGAATGATCACAAAGATATCAGTTTACCAAAGATCCTAAAAGTAAAACATCGCATAAGTACAAGAATAGGAGACTTGGACATAGACAGAGTCTTGGATGAAGAAACACAAGTGAATATTATGACAGAAGAAACTTGGGAAATTTTAGGAAATCATACTTTGGTACCTTCATTGGGAAGAATAGGCTTGTTTAAAGGAAATATGATAACCCTATGTGGAAGACTTACTAATATACCTATTATTGTTCATGGAACATCGCCTAAAGAGGATTTTGAAGTCATTAAGTTTGTTCAGAACAACGTTTGTTTCCCACTCTTGTTAGGAAAGACTTGGATTGAGAAAGATCATATCAGAGGGAAAGAAGAGGAAGAAGTTATAGAAAAGAAAAAGAAAGAACTAATGGATTTCATAGCCAGAAAAATAGACCGACTAATAAAAGAACGAGAGGATAAGTCAAAGCAACAGAAGGCAAGAGAATTAGGTAGCAATATTGAAAGAATGCAAGAGGTTTTGAAGGACCTATCGATGCAATAAAGAAGTATACCCACACAGGAATTAGTAAGAGAAGGGATATTAACTTAAGAACCTGTGAGAGCACATCAACAGTGCGAAGTCACTACGCTAGGAGGAGATAAGAATAAAAATGGAAAGAGGATTCTAGAAACAGTTAGAGAGACTCAGATCACAGAAAATAAGGCAAGGAAGCTCAGTAAAAAGAAATCCATTTTAGAAAAGATACAAGAATCTACAGAGAACAGATGGAAGACTTTGTAGGAGGCTAGTTTCTAGGACTTGAACTTGGATGGAACAACAGAACCATGAAGAATGGGACTTCACTCTGGAAACGTTATATGACTGTTGGAGGTGCCTCGCCCATTAGAACGATGCTATAGAATGGATAGAGGATGCATTCATGAGATTTTGGACGTTGATACCGTGCCATAATGGTCATATTCACATTGATGGAAGCAGTCCTTCCCGTTGGGGGAATCTATTACGACACTTTCTTATTTAACCCATCAGACACTATGTCAGGACAATGTTTTTCACCTATGATTAACTGAGGTATTAGAGAACTGATTGTGTATAGAGACATGATTTCAGAAGCTAGACATCGCCATCTATTTTTCTACCTCTCCTGTATGTTCCCTACCCCGATCTGTCTATTTAAAAGTGAGAATGTTGGGCGGACGCACTGATTTAGAGAAGTCCGTCGAGGAAGTTCTTAAGAGTTTTATGGCTGATAAAACTATGTCTGAAGGTGTCCAGGAATAGTCAAACATGGGACTGCAATATTCCCCTCCGACTGGAAAACGTTCTGGCCATACCAACCCCACGACTAAGTAGCGAAGTAAGCATCAAGGTGATATGGATAATGCAAAGAAGATCCCATCGATATTACCATACTATATCCCACCATTGGCTACTGTGGTTAACCAAGACTATGAGTACACTCTAATCATGACATACATTTCGAAGGGAATATGCATAGTTGGGAGCTAGTTGGGACAGATCCTGTTACTAAAGAACAATGACTTCAACCTTAGAGACAAAAATAACTACGCTATGCTAGCACCCCACAGATACTTGATGAAGACAAATGGGAAGAAGCCTCGCATTTTCTCCTAGCCTTGGATTAAGGGGTTGGCGCAGTCAACTATGCTCAATGTGATGAAAATTCCCCATTTTGGCCACCACAAGGATGTTAACACTTGCATTAAACTCCTCTTGTCATGCTACCATGGTGGATACCTGTAGCTCGATCGATGGATTACTTTGGATCCAGTGTTGATCCACTTGATTAAAGGATTAAGCATGAAAGGACCTGACCCTCAACAATTTTACCCAGGGAAGGCCTCAGACCACTCCCTGGCACAGCCCATCAAGGAAGCATACGACGAAGTTGAAAAGGGAAAGAAAGGCTACAAGGTAACCTCTATCCAGGATGGTGTAGTGCACCTCACTTTCCAACTCATAGGTGGAAATCTCATAAGAAATAACTGCACCACACAAGTCACTAGGTTCGTGGTGGACCTCGTAGGAAAATGTGTGGAGGGAATAAAAATGAATTGGGTGAGTTACCTCGTCAACGAACTCGAGAAATAATTCCGCAAAGATCAGGATAAGGGATACGAGTTCCACATCAGCTGGCTACTCATGTTGGTCTCATTTGTTGCTTGGAAAATTCCTAAAGGAGCCACCATCTTGGAGAACGAACCATCGGAGTTGTTGGCCACTAGGTTCTCTACCTTGTGGTACACCAACAACATGTCGAAGCAATGTCAGTCAAACGTTCTATTCCATGCCTATTATCAACAACTGAAGGTTTCCATTGAAGAATTTCCACACATGACACCATGCACCTTGCACCAATACTGACCTTTTGCGAAGTTCCACTTAGACAAACACTTTATCTATATCATTTCCCATAGAGATGAGAGAAAGGAGGAGTTACAATCATATTACAAGCTGACAGATGAGGACAAGGAGCATTGTTATAACCCTAATTTGCACCAGACATGCATACCTGACATCAAGCCATCACACTTTCCACTTTTTCCAAGCCACCATTGAACAACTCTTCTGAAAACCAACCTTTTGAAGATGTATGTGCCCTACACCACTGTTTCCCATGTGTATACTCTAGCTAACCCATTACAGCCCACATATACTGACAAAAGCACAAAAAATAGAAAGTTGTAGACGAAATACAAATTTTCAGGTAATTGCCTAAACCGTTTGATCACCCATAGTTGGTCACTCAACCAAATAACTACCCTCTTTTAGCCTATAAAATAAGAGGTAGGGGTCCCATTCAAAGAAAAAAAATAAGAGAAAAGAAACTCTACCCTTTTTTGTATTCCCCTTGCCCCAATATTTTGCAACCATTTTGTGAGAACTGAAGAGGAGAAGCATATGTGGAAGCGGTTGGTGCACAGTAGAAGAGGATCCTAGGACCAGATTCAAGGAGAAGTAACCGATCTCACCATTTTAAGTGACTTTTGTGAGGTTAATAAAAATAATTACTTTTCCTGTCCCGCCATATGAGGTGTTCAATATTCAGTTTTTGATTGATATTTTATTAGAACATCTAACCCACTATTTTATATATAAGAAGTATGGTCGTAGTTATTTGTTTGTCTGTTTTTGAATGCAGGTTGATCCTCTTCCCTATCAAAAGTAATCCTTCTCAGGAGTTTTCTTGATCTAATTCTAGTCTCTGTTGTTGCAGTCTATAGCCTAGGTATAACCTCAAATTAGCTTTTCTTTATCAATTTTCTCCTTGCATTTTATTTATCAAGTAAGTTTATGTGTCTTAAGGGATTATGGTGTTCAATACCAGTACTCCCTACCTGATTTGTTGGATTGTTAGTTTTCATTTTTGAGAAGTTACAGAGGTGTACGTGGCCTGCAATGAGCCTGCAGGCATACATACACGCCCTAGCTTTGGATAGCCCGTGTACATACGTTGGTTGTTGAAGTGTCAGTAGCATGCCTGTGTTGAGATATGTTTTTTTAATAAGGGGTATTCATCCTCTTCCCTGTTAGAATTTGTACTTCCCAAGTTTTTTCTTGATCCATTCCTAGTCTCTATTATAATAGTTTGTAGCTTAGGTATGACTTCAATTTAGCTTTTCTTTTTTCAAAGATTTCTTGTGTTTTATTTATAGGGTTTGAGACAAGTCTGTGAGTCTTTTCCAATCATCCTTTTCTGGTTTTGGTCAGTGACTCCTTGTGATACACAGGTGGGACATAAGTCATTTATTGGTTTTGTATTGTCTTTATTTTTTCCCTTTTTGCTTCAGAAAAGAAGAAAAAAATACATTTTCAAACTTTCTTGTTTTGGAAGCATAATAAAAAAATATATAGATTTCACTTTCTTTGTTTGGTTAAGTAGTTGGTTGTTGGCATTAATAATCAGGAAAAATAATCCTTTCATAAGTTCTTGGTTATTTACTTAGGACAATAAGTAGCTCGTACTCGAGCGAAATCTTTTTTTGATATTTCTGTTAAAAGATCTTAAAAAAAAAGAAGTATTTTGAAAAGTTGGTTAAAGAGTTTAAATGCGCAAATCTAAATTTGTGAAGAAGAAGTAGTTTGTTCCCAGTTTCATTATATGATTTTCTCTTTCGTCTCTTAAAAAAACCACTCCTTTCACGTTCGTTCCCTTTGACTTAAGACAACCACTAAAATTAATGCTTAATTAAAATCAACTAGACTTTATGCTTGTAGGGTCCATCAACTAGTCTAGGCTAGAGGCTTTATTTAGGATTGGAGAGGAAACTCTTCAAGGATACAAGAACAAACATAAGAATCTATGATAAGGAGTGATAAGAAGTCCAGTATCATGAAATTTATTTGGTACCCCACTCTAACACAAGGGCTAAACATGAGGTCACGTGCAGAAAGGTAGCAGAGATAACCCCTCCAAAGTCGGACCAAGCGTAGTGGGGAACACATATAGAGGGCTTATCTTGGGATTTCGTTGATCGCATTTTCCATGGAGCTTCGTGGGTCTCGAATCCATTCGAGGTCCTCATTTTTCTTCTGGAACACTTTATTTAGATACCCTTTATAGGTTTCGGTCTTGATACCCTGCTCATTGCAGTCCACCCGACTGTCGACTGTACCCGCCTAGTGACTGTTCGCGCGCTGGAAACCTAGTTGCCTTTATTTTAGAGACTTACAAAGGTGACTGTGGGGGTATACTATGGTACCTAGGGAAGACATCAGAGAACTCTTTGCAGAGTATACCCGGAGGGTGATTCCGTATTCAAGTTTCACTTGCACCGGTAAGTTGCTCTAGTTTTGGCTGGTGTAACTGTTCTTCCAAATAGCTAGTGATATGCTTGTCTTATCTCATAGGAACGTTTTCTAGTGTGTGATGGTTCTTCAACGTTAATAGAAAGCCTTAGTGTGTCATTGATCTTCTTACATAGTGTAGGATCAGGAGCTCCACCGGTCACGAAGGCTTCTTGGCCTACCACCGGTCAATCTAGAGCCACCCCCGCCACCGCTAAGGTGAAGGCTAGACCAACAAGGGTCTTTTGAGGTGTCCAGGTCACAGGAAACTATGCCCGACCCACCTCTGGGAGATAAAAATTTGATTCCGAAGGAACCAACCATTTCATACCTTGGAGAGGAAGCTCTTGGTCCATAGAAACCTCTGAAAATTGATCTATCGACACCCATCGCCGTATAGGTTTATCCTTACGAGTGCCAGATAGTGTCACAAGCAGCAATGGAACCAAATGATGTGACTTCTTCAGGGAATTATCATATTCCCTCTATGGCTATCACTACAGGGGGTGTTCCACCTCCTAACCAACCATCTTTGGTCCAGAAAACCATGGTCTCGACCACCTCTACCTCGGGAAATGGTCTAATTCTGTCTATCGCGGGGATCACTGCTCCTTTCACCTAGAGTGTGACAGGCCCTTCGTTGTCATACGAGATGCCTAGCTTCGATACGGACTATGTCCTTTCCTACTCCACTCTACAGAATTTAGTTCTGGGGGCAGGGAGCTCTAACGCTCCTCTGCAAGGATCCATGGGGGCCACATCGTATTCCTATAACACTTTCCCTTACAGAGGGGGTTGTTGGAGATATGGCTATAACAGAAGACTGACGCAGATGGTTAAGGTTGTCATTGATGGCAATCGGTTGGTTATGGAGCACGCACAAGTGCTGAAACACAAATGCTGGAACACAGATGTTGAAACACAGAAGACGCAGACTGTCAAGGTTGTCATTGATGGAAATCGGTTGGTTATGGAGCAGTCAATGGCTATGGAGAAGTTAAGGTTGTCAACACGCACAAGAGATGCTGGAACACAAATGCTGGAACACAGATGCTGAAACAAGAGATGCTGGAACACAAATGCTGGAACACAGATGCTGAAACGTAGATGCTGAAACACAAATGCTAGAACACAGATGCTGAAACGTAGATGCTGAAACACAAATGCTGGAACACAGATGCTGAAACGTAGATGCTGAAACACAAATGCTGGAACACAGATGCTGAAATGTAAATGCTGAAACACAAATGCTGGAACACAGATGCTGAAA
>ML794021.1:113212-126918 GCA_009831015.1 Picea engelmannii
TTTATGTTTATAACTCTGGATTTCACAGTAAAGACTCACTGCCACTAAGATTAATGATTCAAAGTTAAAAAGTGAGAAATGGTTAATAATCTACACTAACTGATTCACCCCCCCCCCTCTCAGTTAGTTCATACTTGTAACAGGGGTCATATACCTCCTTCATCCCCTTCACTCAGCGGTGCTCAACAGCATCCCGTGAGGTCGAATGTAAACTTCAGTTCATTTGGATCAGGTAGTCAAGGACTTCCTTCTTATAGCATGTCGGTAGGTTTGACGTAGTTCTCTTTGTTCGACGCATTTGGTAACAACGCTTTCTCGTCATTTGTCATCTCTGTCAGGATAAACCCCGGTTATGGACAAAAAAATCCTATGCAGGGTACTATTCCTGCACAGGAGGCAAATCCAGGAATTCCTTCCTCACAAGGACCTTGGAATCTATTGCAGGGATCAGTTCCCTCGTTAGGGATACTGACCAAGGGAAACTCCTTCCATATCAATTGGAACCCTAGGAAAGACTTGAGACATATGCCCATTGGATTGGCAAGGGGTAACCCTTCCCAAAATACTTGAAATGCAACACAAGCCCAACCTTCTATGTCCTATTACGGGAGTCAGCCGAAGATGTCTGAACAAGTGCAGAATCTGTATGCTAGTCATGGCCATGGTTTTTACCAGAACCCTCTCCAGCAACCTAACATTTCCTGGCAACCTGGTACCAGTCAAACTCCAGGCCCCTTTTCCATGGTTATAATCAACAACCCAAACTACCATTTCTAGCAACTTTGCTTTTGCCAGACTTGACAAGGTTATTGAATGACCCTATCTGTCATGATCCACGTTGGCCTCCTATGCCAACCAAGTTGCCTTCAGATATTCCAAAGTTTGAAGCTAATCCTAATGAAGATCCAGGCGATCATGTGACTACCTTTCATCTTTGGTGCTCGTCCAATTTGTTGAAACACGAATCCATCCAATTGTGTTTGTTTCAATGCACTCTCATGGGGAGTGTCGTGAAATGGTACATTGAGCTCGAATTCTCGAGATACTCTTCCTTTGGTGAATTGGCAATGGATTTATTAAACCATTTCCAATTACCTGTGAGATACGATGACGACACCGAATTGTTGGACAATTTTGAGAAGAGAAAGGAAGACGATATCTCGGATCACATCCGAGAATGGATACGTCAGAAGAGTTTGATTAAAGTGCTAGTCCCACCATCATTCCTACTTGAGTGGTTCCTTAAGTCTTTGGTACCCTAGTTATCCAAAGACGTCGCAATGTCGGGAGTATTTTCCGAAGAAGATGCAATAATGAGAGCTCAACAACTAGAGATGATTTACTCTCAGTCTGTTTTACTTTACGAAATTTTGCCAGATGCACCGTGGTCAATACTTGACAAGACCATATAGAGAGTTGGACCACATGTCAATGGTATTGTTGGTTCATCACAAACGAAGTCCATTGATCAACTATCAAAAAAATTGCAATAATTGTCGATACAGCAAAAAGCGGCCAACCAGACCACTGGTCTCGTTGCCCCCCCAACCAAATGTTGGATGTACATAGTGTGCAATCGAAAAACCCAAATTCCACCCAACGGCCTGACGGAAAGAAGAAACAATGAAAGAATTGTAAGGGGGATAATAAACCTACCAATAATGCTGGAAGGGGAAACACAGAAAAGAAGAAGTCGAAGTATCCATGTAACTTGTGCAAGGAAGACCACCTGACTCACCAGTGCCCTCGACTTCCAGATGCCCAAACATTATTGACGTAGTAGTAGCCTGCTATGTTAATGAACCCATTTCAACATGGGCCAAATTTGACTGAAGCCTCTCTGAGCACAGATGGGGGCAGTCAAGGACCCCCTCTATCTTCGAGTAATTCTTCATCCGCGAACATGTATATGATGAAAGGTGATGCCTATATATCGACTAGAGCGCATGATTACGAAATGCCAAAAACCTCTGAGAAGAGTAAAGAAGCCTAAAACCCACCTCTTCCTCTCCATATCGAGAAGACGTTGGGAGAAAAAATGACACACATCCCAAAAGGTGCGTTCAAGAAAGCTTCTCAAAATCCAAACGCAAGGGCCACCCAAAACTACTTTGCGGTGGAGGATTTGTCTCAAACCCCTTGTACGATGTCTTCTTTGGAGGTCCTACGGAGCTACCCTTCCTAGAGAAAGGCTCTATTATCCTCCTTAGGATCTGCTGAGACTTGTAATCCAGGTACAATCATACTTGATACGACCGAATTAAAACCTCGTCTCCCTTACCACGTGTCATTTTAGATAGTGGTGTCTTACACCATGAAAACGTTTACCCAGAACATTTTCTGCACGGTGGTTGATGAGGGTGCCTCGACATGCATGATGCCATTGGTGTGTTGGAAGGCCATAGGCCAACCCATTTTGCCTCCGTCACCCAACTCTTCTTACCTCTTTCGACGGTCATTCATTCCGACCACATGGCATCATCCCCTCTTTCCTAGTGCAGTTAGGGGGGAAGACCGTGTGCGTCGAGGTTGAAGTGGTCGATGCGTCTCTTGACTACAATCTCTTATTAGGAAGGAGTTGGACCTATTATATGCAAGCAGTGGTCGCTATAGTTTTTCGGGTCTTGTTTATTCCACATGAGGGATAGATCGTGACCATTGATCAGTTGTCTTTCTCCTGTCCTGAACCTTCATCGGGGGCATCCACGGTCCATATGATTGATTACCCTCAACCTAGCATCGTCAACATAGGGGTTGGTTTATGCCCACCTTTGATGGGTACTTTTGATTACCTGCCTCCTTCCGACGATGTTAAGTTCGTATCCGACCAACCTAAGGTTGAGATTTTTCAAGTCTCGTCATTTCATACGACCTACTTCAATGATCCGTGGAATCTTCCTTCCCCATCAGCTAATATGGAAGGGACAGGTCACCAGGGTATGGCCATGCCCTTGTTCGCGACCAAAGTTGCATACTCAATAGTCCAGCAAGATTTTGCTAATCCCGATCCGACTCCCGCACAAGAGTTAGATCCGATTATCAAGCCTACTTGGGCTCAAGGCTCCCTTGCCGATACAGATTCTTTAGACTTAGTATTTCCCTCAGATGAAGCAATTATTGAAGCACTGACTAGTCCGGACAGACCTTGGGATGATCTCCATCATAGATCTTATTTCCTCCCAGAGTTAAGAAGAATTGAAGCAGGTGAATTCACTTTGACTATGACTGAAGATAGGTATTGTCCTATCAATCCCTTGGCTACACACGATGTTTACACCGAGGGTAATATGGAAATCATCACTAAAATGATACCTATTGATATCTCCAGAACCCCTGGCATCGTGGAGAATATTCTCATCGGAGTTGATTGTTCCCCCAAGGAAATTTGAATCTACACGAATTTATTTAAAGAATTATGCGACGTTTTTTCTTGGTCTTATGAGGAGATGCTAGGAATTGATCCAAGAATCATCAAACATGAAATCACGATGTATCCTGACATTGAGACAGTCCGATAGAAGCTTCATCCAGTCAATCCTAAGAAACTAGCAGTTATTAAGGATGAAGTAGAGAAACTGCTCAAAGCAGGTTTTATCTACCCTGTCCATTTGACTCAATGGGTTTCAAATCCCATTCCAGTCGAAAAAAAACAAGGTACAATTCACGTATTTAAGGACTTCCATGATTTAAACAAGGCTTTTCCAAAGGATAATTTCCCCACACCATTTATCGACTAGATAGTCAATGAATGTGTAGGTTGTGAGGCCTTTTCTTTCATGGATGGTTTTTCGTGATACAATTAGATACAGATCAAACCCGAAGACCAACACAAAACTGCTTTCATTTATCCGTGGGGTACATTCGCTTATCGGAATATGCCTTTTGGTCTAAAAAATGTTGGAGCTACCTTTCATCTGACGATGTCTTTTTCTTTCCATGATCTCAAAAATATAGTCGAGGCCTACCTTGATGATTTAGCATCACGATCTCGTAAGGGAGATTATCATCCCACACACCTCTGACTTATCTTTGAGCGATGTCACTACTACCTAATTCACTTGAATCCAAATAAATGCATTTTTTGTGTGACGTCGGGTCATCTTCTAGATTTCATAGTTTCAACAATAAGGATCATGGTCGATCCTCTCAATGTTGAGGCAATAATTCAGTTGCCTCCACCACGTACAATCCTTCAGCTTCAGAGTTTACAGGGAAAATCAAAATTTTTACAGTGTTTCATCGCAAACTATGCCAAGATCACAAAGGGCTTTATGCGTTTACTGAAGAAGGATGTTCCTTTTCATTGGGATGAAGCTGCTCAACACTCTTTCAAAGAGTTCAAACATGCCCTCATGACTGCCCCTTTGCTTAGGCCACCCAATTATAATAAGGATTTCTTATTGTATTTGTTTGCAACCGAGTCAACCATCGGTATGGTCTTGGTTCAAGAGGATCATTTTCTCTTAGAATATGTGATTTATTACCTAAGACGAGGCCTGGTTGGACCAATACTCAATTATTCTCATGTTGAAAAACTTGCGTTGGCAGTAGTTCATGCTGTCCAATGGTTCTATCATTATATTTTGTTTCGTAAGACCACCATCATTTCCATTGTGAATCTGTTTCAGTATGTGTTGACATGACGAGTAATTGGTAGAAAGATCAGTAGATGGATAGTTTTCCTTTAGGAATTTGACTTAGATTTTGTTTCGGAAAAATCCAAAAAGTCGTTGGTCTTTGTGGAACTGATATCGTAACTTCCAGTCGAGTCAGGTGATGTTATGCCCGAAGAGTCGCCTATTAAAAGAGACATGTTTTTGATCATGTCTTTGGACCCCTAGTATGGAGATGTAATTGTCTATCTCTAGACTTTGAAGTGCCCCACCTCTGCTTCTCGTGATGAGCGTCGTCATATACGCCACCAGGCCAAGAACTATCTCATACTCGAGGACACTTTATATCATTGAGGTGTAGATTGCATCCTTCACCGATGTCTCATGCATGAAGAAGTAGAAATCGTGCTTAACGATTGCCACACTGGAGCATGTGGCAATCATCTGTCTGAGTTGGCAACATCCCAAAATATTCTACGAGTCGGTTACTTCTGGCTAACATTAATCAAATATTGTGTTGAATCGGTCAAGAAGTGCCACCTGTGTCAGATCTTCTCTCAGAATATGAGGGCACACCCCACTCCCATGTTTCCCTTCATTACCGTTGTTCCCTTCACCAATTGGGGGATTGATTACACTACATGCAACCCCCTTGCAGCAAGGGGGCACCATTATATCATCATAGTAGTATACTACTTCACCAAGTGGGCTGAAGCTATGCCAACGTTCAAATATGATGGAGAGATAGAAGATCTCTTTTTGTTTAACCAGATAATAGCAAGGTTCGACGCCCTGAGAGATATTGTCACTGACCATGGAAGTCACTTTCATAAAAACATGTTGTCTAAGTTAACATCAAATCTTGGGTTGAGTAAAGAACATTCATCACCCTACTACCCGCAAGTGAATGGTCAGGTGGAAGCTGTAAATAAATATCTTAAGACCATTCTACAATGAACGATCAATTCGGCCAAGTCAAATTGGCATTTGATGTTATACTCGACAATATGGGCCTACCGAACATCTGTTAAGACTGCAATTGATTTCTCACCGTTTCACCTCGTTTATGGGCTGGAAGCAGTCTTGCCTATAGAGTGCCAGATCCTTTCTCTAAAGTTAGCAATACAGTTATTTCCATACACTTCACTTCTTGAAGAGCGTTTATTATACCTCGAGCAGTTCAATGAGAAACGTCATGATGTGGCCCTAGCTAACGTTGCTCACAAACAAAAATTCAAGTGTCACTATGATTGGTCCCTTCATCCTCAAATTTTCTCTGAAGGTGACATTGTCCTGGTCTATGAGCAAGATAAGGACCCCTTGGGGGCAGGCAAGTTCAAACCCATGTTGTTCAAACCTTTCATCGTGAAAGAGGTTCTAAAGAAGGGAACTTATCATCTGGTGGGCTTTGAGGGAAATTATTTGGAGGAGCCTAGAAATGGGCTCTACCTCAAGAAGTATTACTAATTGGTGGTTCACCTCCGGTGAATTCTTGTACATATGTATAGTTCTTGTACATTTTTGTTTTTGGTTTTTGTATTTTTAGTTTTATGGACGTGTCATTTTTTATGTCATCTTTTTCACTATGGTAGATGTCAAGTGAATCATAGGTGTTCATTGGATTTGCGGATGGGGATAGCCAGCACACTCGGAGACTTGCTTCCACAGCTTGGGTGATTTTCACACCTCAAGGACAATTTCTATCATCAGGAGGTATCTATTTAGGTGACACCACAAACAATGTTGCTGAATACAGTGCATTTCTTGAGTTTCTTCATGACGCTTTGGCGCTTGGTATCTCTCACCTCTGGGTCTATTTAGATGCTCAGGTGGTTGTGTCTCAGTTAAATGGGGTTTACCGCATTTATGATCCTACTTTAGACCAACGGTTCCTTAGGGTACTTCTCTTATAACAAAGCTTTGATTACATTACGTATATCCATGTTCCTAGGAGATTGAATCAAGTTACAAATACTCTAGATAATAATTTATTAGATTGGGATATTTCACACATGTAAGAAAAAGAACACACACGCACATGTAAATACATTTGTAAAATAGATGTAATTCATAAGACGTAAAAAGATAAAAAAAATCCATATATATATCAAAAACATATCAGAGTACATGGGTAGGCACAAGTGCCTCAAAAATAGGTCCAGTAAGAGTCACAGGGATTATACCCTCAAAAATATACAAAAAGTTCCCTCGGCACATAAGAAGTCTAGCCTAGATAAGGATGGGGCCTGTTGGCCCTACAATAGTGAACAAGAGTGTTGTCCAAACACCAAAAGAGTTGGACCCAGGTCCGTGGTACCCCAATAACATGAGTTTGCATCGACGGTGGGAGATCCTCGATATTCGTCATGGGAACTGTATGAGTAAGCGTGATGAGGTTCCGCTCCACCCGTCTCAAAACTCTTTGAGCCTCTTTGGTTGGAGGTCCCCCTGCTACTGCTAGTCCACCGGCTTTGTCTTGTCCCACCTCTGGTCGAGGACTCCACCTGGTCTTCATGAAGTGCACTAGATGCACTAGCCCATGTATGCACATAACAGATACTTAAGTGTCAAATACTCTGGTATACACAAAAACAAAATGACATATATAAAATGAAATAAAAGTTAAATAACTTTAAAAAAAAAACTTACCCATATCTCCTCGCTCCTCTCTGGGAGGTACAGGCATGTCAGGATCTCTAGAAAAGTTGATCCTGACATAGGGGTAGTTCTTTATGGCCGGAATATGTCATGCCCACCAGGAAAAAAACTTGTCTTCGAAGGCCTTGATGGTCCTCCCTCCCCCCTTTCGCGGAAACAATGCCTCCCTCCTTCATAATGCTGGGAGAGAGGCCCCGTGCCCTCGTATCGTCTCTCTAAGATTGAGACTAGGGACCCTCTCAAAGAATGAAGAGCAAAGAATAGTCCCAAACCCAAAGTTTTTATGTCTCTGCATACGACACTCTATTATTTACCTCTTCATGCAATTTAGTAAGGTGGTGCTCCAGTCAAAAATTTGTGCATTTAAGCACTGAATGACACAATTCATGTGTGCCTGGGAAGCCTGATGTAAAACTGTAGATCCAATGATCTGCCTAATGAGAAAAACTATCACTTTCAGTGATATCTTTGAAATCTTGTGTATCGACACTTGAGTGCCCACTTTATCTTAGTCGGCTTCACAATGGAGTTCAATCAACTCCGCTATGTTGTGAGGCCTGGAAGGAAAAGTGCGAAAGTTGACTGGTTCCCCTCTCCTTGAGAGGCCAGTCAGAAAATATATATCTTTAGTCATTGGAGTCAACAACTGTCCCTCAAGCATGAATTCCTCTGTGTCAGGATGCCAGTAATCTACCAAGGTGTTCAACAACTTGGGTTGTGCCCGCAGGAATGGACACTAGAAGAATTTCAACAAACCACATTGAGCCAATGCGGTGGTAGCATTAGGGTCCTCTCCTACCAAACGATCAATGTCCTCATGCTCCCTCTCTCTCCAATGAACATACATCCTGTAATTGACAAGTTCATGGGGGATTAACTCTTGCATTTTTTTATTTTTTCCACATGATGGAGGGTATACGTGGGTTGTAATATACACACTCACGTATGCCCATGTGTAGTATTTTCTTTGGATGTGGGCATATGTTTCCTATCATAGGAAAACCTGCATATACGTAGGGCCGACCTTTTTAAAGGTCAACACCCCCCCAAAAAGCAAAAAGAATTGCATAAACAAAGAATTGGAATGCAAGAGGGGCTAATATGTACTTACTTGGTCCAAGTGGAAGTTCATTTCATCCATTGAATCTCCCGGAATCAAATCTTTTGAAAAAGGGGTGTTTATGGCTTCTTAGTTCATTTCACAATTAACAATGGTGATAATGAGCTACCAAATTCTATTTAGAGACTTTTTGGCCCCTTTTTGTCATTTTTTGGACCCCTTTGTCGTTTTTTCTAGCCTAAAAATCATTTAGTATGGTTCAAGAGTCTCTTTTGGAATGTTACGATACAGTTACTTTGGGTATTGGGAAACGTTTTGGAGATTTGGGTCATTTTAAAGGTCCTTTGGTAAAAAGTCATTTTTCCAACTTGTTGCATCTAAGCTAGGATTCCACCTCCACTTTTTGTACCTCGTTGTCTTTGTTTCTTTGCCATAGGATTGACCCCACTGAGTTGCGACATGGATCCATTATTTCTTCTTTAGAAGTGTCGTAATTTAGTGGTAGAGCCTCCCCCTTCATGGATACCCTAGGTAGATCCTGGTTACATTTTTTTGTGTCCATGCCGTCGTTAATGACTATAGGCTCAGGAGTCCTTGTTAGTATTATCATGATTACGAGTTTGAGCCTCATCTTCTTGATTCATCATTACTCTTGAACTCACCCTCGGGACTCCCAAATAGTGATCGGTCTTGTTTCAAGCCCTTTTCAGACCCTCTAAACATGAAAATATTTCTAAGTGATCTGGTTGCCCTTCACGCTCACTAAACTGAAATTTGAAGGCATGTTTGTCTGACGGTAGTTTACCCCTTTTTCAGTCTAGATGGTCAACTGTATGAACAAAGGTATACTCTAGGAGACTCAGTTCTCTAGAAGAGTATTCTCGGGTTTAATTTTAACCCTTTTTCGGGCCTGAGGGACTAAATTTACGAAAAAGGAACCCCCACGGAGTCCATAGTTAAGCTCTTTTTAGAATCCCTAAAATTGAAAAGATGCTTGAGTGACCTTGTTTCTTCACACTCGTTAAATTGGTCCAGAAGAACATCCCTTATGGAGTCCATAGTTAAGCTCTTTTCAGACTCCTTAAAAATGAAAAGATTGTCAAGTGATCTTGTCTTTATCACACTCATTAAAATGATTTTGAATAGACGTCTTTTCAGTGCTAGTTTACCCCTTTTTCAAACCGACTAGCCTACCTTCAAAAAAGGTACCCCAGTGTAGTCTCCGTTTATGTTTTTTCAAACTCACTAAAAATGAAAAACTGTCGAGCTTACCTTCTTTGGGCTCATTAAAATTACATCGAAGGACATTATCATTGTGTCTTGTTAATCACATTTGCATTCCTGCATCTTTTGGCCTAATGTCGGATCCATGTTGCCCTCAACTAAACCATCTGAAGCATGCCTTATACGCAAGCCATGTAGCACTTTGCCTCTACTTCTTGACACCTTGACCCATGGAGGGATTTTCCCGAGTGTCCTTTTCCTGCATATGTCTTCTTGCTCTGAGAATTAGTGTGTTCCTTGCCCTTGGAACTAGTATGTTTATGACACTCGTTCCCCCTTTGTAACGTAGCATTCTTTTATTCTTTTTCAAGCTTCCCAAAAATTATTGAAAAAGACAAAAAAAAATCAAATATACCCCAAAAAGAGGAAGGGAAAAGTATTTTCTTTTTTGGCAGCACATGAGTCGCCCTTGGACAAAGCACATCCTTTCGTTTGTTCATCAATATTTGGGACTTAATATGACCTTAGGAGGTTTTTCTCGCTACATAGAGTTGTGTCCTCCTTTGTTTGGTTATTCTTCCAAACATATGGAGAGTTTGCATTGCCTCCTGCATCATGAAATTATGTCAATACCATGATGCCTGAGTCTCATCATTTGTCGTGCTATTGTCCAAGGGAAGTTTTTACCAAGCTTGAGTCAGCCATTCTGCAGTTTGTCTCTTGTCCTCATGCCCGACCATCCCAAAAATCAAAATCAAGTCTTTGTTCAAAATCAATGAAGCCCTTAGCCTGATCATCAAGATCCCTTAGTTTGTTCCCGACGAACCATCGGAGACCTCTAGGTAGTGAAGTCATACACTCATATTACACTCCTACCCAAGTTATGAAGATTTTGAAGTTGTTGTTCGAGCTCTGAAGGTATCATCTCTAGCCATCAGGCATCATTAGCTTCTTGAAGATGGATACTATAAATGTATATATTTTTTATTTCGAGATGTATATCCGCTATGTATTTCTCGCGGCTACACTTTATATAGTTATATGACATGATTCTGTAGTGTATTTGATTGGAAACCATGATTTTATTTCATTTCGAGCATGGGTATGCCCGCCTCGGTGAGACAATTGTTATTTTGTAGATGGCACCTCTCGAACTCTGGTCCCTGGGCTCACTTGCTTCGTACATTGGTAAAGATTGGTAATGTATTTTGGCCATCAGATGCTCTTCTAACCTCACACATATGGCGGCATCTGTTATAACCCTAATTTGCACCATACATGCATACCTAGCATCAGTCCATCTCACTTGCCACCATTGAACAACTCTTCTAAAATCCAACCTTTTGAATATGTATGCGCCTTGCACCACTGCTTCCCATGTGTATACGCTAGCTGACCCATTACAACACACGTATACTGACAAAAGCACAAAAAATAGAAAGTTATAGACGAAATATAGATTTCTGGGTAATTTCCTAAACCGTTTGACCACCCATAGTTGATCACTCAACTGGATAACTACCCTCTTTTAGCCTATAAAAGAAGAGGTAGGGGTCCCATTCAAAGAAAAACAATAAGAGCAAAGAAACTTTGCCCTTTTTTGTATTCCCCTTGTCCCAATCTTTTTCAACCATTTTGTGAGAACTGAAGAGGAGAAGCATATGTGGAAGTAGTTGGTGCACAGTTTAAAAGGAGCCCAGGACCAGATTCGAGGAGCAGTAGCTGATATCACCATTGTAAGTGACTTTTGTGAGGTTAATAAAAATAATTACTTTTCCCTTCCTGCCATATGAGGTGTTCAATATTCAGTTTTTGATTGATATTTTATTAGAACATCTAACCCACTAATTTATATATATGATGCATGTTTGTAGTTCTTTGTTTGTCTATTTGTGAATGCAGGTTGTCTTTGGGAGGAGACTTGTAGTCAAGGAGCAACCGAACGCAAAAGGATCGACACCAAACGCAGAGTTCAAGGTAGATTTACCAGATCCTTTTATCCTTGTGGTTTATGCATGAATGTGGGGTCTATGCTAGGATAGTAGTAAAAAGTAGGAGACTTTAGAGGGTTATTTCTACATGCATTATAGAACCCATAGTGCTAGTCCATAGGGGGTTTTCCCACCCACATCAGAATTGACGACCGTACTGGGGAGATCTCAAGGGTTTTTTGGGGACACTTTTTGGGTGTTTTTACATTGGTTTGATTACCTTTTTCTGAGTTTGTAGGGATTCTGGTCTTCCATACCAGTACTCCCTGCTTTGATTGATTGACAGTTGTTTTCCTTTTCAGGAATTTACAGAGGTGTACGCGGCCTGCAGTGAGCTTGCATGTGTACATACGCGCCCTACCTTTGGATAGCCCACGTACATACACTGGTTGCTGAAGTGTCATTAGCGTGCCTGAGTTCAAAAAATCCTTTTTTTCTTTAAGGAGAGGTAGTCATCCTCTTCCCTGTAAGAAGTAATCCTTCTCACGGGTTTTCTTGATCTAGTTCTGGTATCTAATGTTGTAGTTTATAACCTAGGTATAACCTTAGATTAGCTTTGATTTATCAATTTTCTCCTTTCATTTTCTTTATCAAAGTAATTTTATGTGTCTTTAAGGGATTCTAGTGTTCAATACCAGTACTCCCTGCCTAATTTGTTGCATTGTTAGTTTTCATTTTTGAGAAGTTATAGAGGTGTATGCAGCCTGCAATGAACCTACAGGTGTACATACGTGCCCTACCTTTGGAAATCCCGCGTACTTACGCTGGCTGCTGAAGTGTCAGTAGCGTGCCTATGTTGAGATATTTTTTTTTAATAAGGGGAAGTCATCCTCTTCCTTGTCAGAATTTGTACTTCCCAGGGGTTTTCTTGATCCATTCCTGGTATCTGTTATAACAGTCTATAGCTTAGGTATGAATTTAGTTTAGCTTTTCTTTTTTCAAATATTTCTTGTGTTTTCTTTATAGGGTTTGAGACAAGTCTGCGAGTCTTTTCCAATCAACCTTTTTTGGTTTTGGTCAGTGACTCCCTGCGATCCACAGGTGGCCCAGAAGTCATTTCTTGGTTTTGTCTTGTCTTTATTTTTTCCCTTTTTTCTTCAGAAAATAAGAAAAGAATACATTTTTAAAATTTCTTGTTTTGGAAGCATAATAAAAAAAAATATAGATTTCAGTTTCTTTGTTTGGTTAAGTAGTTGGTTGTTGGCATTAATAATTAGGAAAAAGAATCCTTTCATAAGTTCTTGGTTGTTTAATTAGGACAATAAGTAGCTCGTAGTCGAAAGAAATATTGTTTTGAGTTTTTTGTTAAAAGATCTTAAAAAAAAAAAAAGTATTTTGAAAAGTTGGTTAAAGAGTTTAAATGCGCAAATCTGAATTTGTGAAGAAGAAGTACTTTGTTTTCAGTTTCATTATATTCTCTTCTCTTTCGTCTCTTAAAAAAACCATTGGTTTCACTTTCATTCCCTTTGAATTACGACAACCACTAAAATTAATGCTTAATTAAAATCAACTAGACTTTATGTTTGTAGGGTCCATCAAACTAGTCTAGGCTAGAGCCTTGATTTAGGATTGGAGAGGAAACTCTTCAAGGCTACAAGAACAAGCATAAGATTATGTGCTAGGGAGTGCTAAAAGGTCCAGTATTGTGAAATTTATCTAGGAACCCCCTCTAATACAAGGGCTAAACACAAGGTCACGTGTGGAAAGGTAGTGGAGATAAACCCTCCAAATCTGGACCAATTGTAGTGGGGAACAAATATACAGGGCTTATCTTGGTATTCCGTTGATCGCATTTTCCATGGAGCTTCATGGGTCTCGAATATATTTGAGGTCCTCAGTTGTCTTTCAGAACACTTTATTTATATACCCTTTATAGGTTTTGTTCTTGATACCCTGCTCATTGCGGTCCACCCGACTGTCGACTGTACCCGCCTGGTGACTGTTCGTGCACTGACAACCTAGTTTCCATTATTTTAGAGACTTACACAGGTGATTGTGGGGGTATACCATGGTACCTAGGTGTTCGTGCTCTTTTCGTCAATGTGTGAGCAAAAAGTGAGCACTTACATGCCTAGTTGGGCTCTTCTAGTCATGACAGCTGTAATGCAAAAGGTTAGAAAGAAAATAGTAAAGGTATGAACAAGAATTAAACAAGAAATA
>ML794021.1:127018-191792 GCA_009831015.1 Picea engelmannii
TTTAATCTTTTTAGCCAACTTTGTATAGTTTTGGCCCTTTTGATATGCTGTGGAGTTAATCCTTGTGCCATGGATGATTGTTTTTCTGTGTTGATGATGTTGAGTTCTTGTTGCCCTGTGCGGACGAAATTTCAGTGATAACACTAGGGAATACATTGGGCCATGCTTTGTAGAGTATACCCAGAGGGTGCTTCCGTATTCTAGTTTCACTTGCACCGGTAATTTTCTCTAGTGTTGGCTGGTGTAACTGTTCTTCCAACTAGCTAGTGATCTGCTTGTCTTATCTCATAGGGACCTTTTTTAGTGTGTGATGGTTCTTCAACATTAATAAAAATACCTAGTGTGTCATTGATCTTCTCACATAGTGGAGGATCGGGAGCTCCACCAGTCACGAAGGATTCTTGGACTGCCAACGGTCAATCTAGAGCCACCCCTGCCACCGCTAAGGTGAAGACTAGACCAGCAAGGGTATTTTGAGGTGACCGGGTCACAGGAAACTATGCCCAACACAACTTAGGGAGAATAACATTTGATTCTAGAGGATCCAACCATTTCATACCTTGGAGTGGAATCTCTTGGTTTGTACAAACCTTCGAACACTGATCTATCAACACCCAGCGTCGTACAGGTTTATCCTTACGAGTGCGAGATAGTGTCACAAGCAGAAATGTAACCAAATGTTGCAACGTCTTCAGTGAATTCTCATATTTCCTCTACGGTTGTCACTACAGGGGGTGTTCCACCTCCTAAACAACCGTCGTCGGTCCGGAAAACCATGGTCTCGACCACCTCTACCTCGGGCAATGGTTTGATTTTATTTATCGCGACGATCACTACTCCTTTCACCCAGAGTGAGACATGCCCTCCATTCTCATATGGGATGCCTAGCTTCGATACGAACTCTATTATTTCCTACTCCACTCTACAGACTTTAGGTCTAGGGGCATGGATCTATAACACTCCTCTACAAGGATCCATGGGGGGAACTTCAACTTCCTATAACACTTTCCCTTATGGAGGGGGTCATATACCTCCTTTGTCCCCTTCGCTTGTCGATGCTCAATAACATCCCGCTGGGCCGAATGTAAACTTTAGTTCATTTGGAGCAGATAGTCAAGGGCTTCCTTCTTATATCATGCTAGTAGGTTCGACGCCATTCTCTTTGTTCGGCATGTTTGGTAACAACATTTTCTTGTCAGCTTCCGTCTCTACCGGGGGCAACCCTGGTTATGGACAACAAAATCCTATGTAGGGTACTATTCCTACACAGGGGGAAAATCCAGGAATTCCTTCCTCACAAGGACCTTGGAATCTGTGGAAGGGATCATCTCCCTCGTTAGGGATGCCGACTGGGGGCAACCCCTTCCATATCCAATGGAACCCTAGGCAAGGCTTCGGACATATGCCCATCGGATTGGCACGGGGTAACCCTTCCCAAAATCCTTGGAATGCAATACAAGCCCAACCTTCTATGTCCTATTATGTGATGCAACACCCCTACCTCAGCAAGTTATGCATGACCTCTCGGTCTAGGATCGTTCTTAATCTCCCCTTTTTGAGTCTGATTGACTCTTTGATTTCCCACAGGAATCTCCACACACATGTGTCTATCCATAGGTCCTTCTTAGGAGCTACGCCTATGCAAATAAGCACAAAGCGCCAACTCTCATCCACGTGACCAATTGACGTGACCACAATCTTCAACCAAGAAGTATTTTGGTTTTCACGACTTCATGATCACTCATGTGAGTCCCTATGACTCGTCAATCCCCAAAACCCCAAAAGGATAACGGTTCCTTTGACTATTCCCTTGACTTTACTTGATGTGACCTCTGTCTAAAACCTGGGGCCCAAATATTTCGGCACTTCGGAATTTCACTTATCGACGATTCAAAATCCAACAATACCCTTCAACGATAGTCGAAATTGCGATGACTCCATGTCATGATCAACGGCTCTAAAATTCCACGATTTTACAGTCGTGATTCTATCGAGACTTCATGAATCGAGAATTTTCAACTCTCGACTCTGAGTCACAACATCCTCCACACCCCGACTTCTGAAACGACAAATTTAAGCACATGATCAATGATCCTTGTTGATACGGATCCAACGACCACCATCCCTCCTGAGCTTGTGAGTGTTGAAATAAAATCAACCTTAATCTCCCCATTGGTCTGCAAGATCCAACTGCCCATGGAACTTCGATGATTCTCCCTCTGAGAATTTCGACCATTCATTCAAACTTCCCAAAGACTTCTTCCCAATTACCTTGGCATATTTCCTTCTAATATTATATTATGTGAGGTGACCCCTAACCTCGTTCTTCCTTTGAACACTTCAAAGGTTCTAACCCTTATGAATTTGGACTCTCACTGTAACTCCTGGAATATAAGGAATCCCTACACACACACCTTGTGACATTCACAATAACCCCTGGTTATTTCACTCTTCAACTCTATGTACTTCTCTACAACAACAGTTCTTTAACCTTTCTCCTCGGTTGGAAAAGTTTGAGACATTGATTCGTCGGTGCACACCTTGCACGGATCTTGTGCTACACCTGCACTTCTGCTGGTATGAGAAGAACTATATCCTTCCTGAGATTTTCTGAGATAAAACTCAGAACCCTGTCAACACACTCTATGCAGACCTTGACTGCACTCCTTGCAGGAATCCTCAAGACGAGAAACAATTGAAACTCATACTTATCCTCTAACATAATTCATACATTCAACATGAAATCAAGAGCGTACACACATATAGCATGGAAACAAATGCATAAAAAAGAACATAAGAAAAACTATAAACATACCATTAAAATAGATGTAAACAACAACCACCACAACAACATGAAATGGAATTAAAGAATTTTTATATTAATTCCAGTGCTCATGTACATGGTTCAATAGCAACAGCTATCTGCTTATACAATCCTACAATCTCTATTCTTCTTTATGCTCTCTATGATTCTACAACTTACAACACAAATTTTTTATTACAATACCCTTCTTACGAGGGAACTTTCTCGAGTTTTCCCTCTTTCATCTCTAGCTATCTAATTAGAATTAAAGCTACCTACTTTACATTCATTACAATTAAATGCCTCCATATCCGACAGATGAGAGAAATGCTCAAGATTTGTTTACAATATCCAAAACATAAATGAAAATGCATTCTCCTATCTATTACATTAATGTTCCTTCATTCAAATTCAAAATGTCTCAAAATATGTGTTGGTGCAATTCCAGTTGTCCTTGCCTTTGCGCTTTCTTTATGAGCTCGCTTCTGATGCTCCTGCATCATACTCCCTTGGCTGAAAAATTCATGAACTCCTTCTCAAGAACTATTGCACCATCTGTCCATGTCTTTGGATATCTTCTTCACTTTCCCAATAGGAATGCTCAATCGGGTGTCCTTTCTATTTTATCAAATACTCAAAATATTCTTTTCTTCGGGTCTTCTTCCCAACTCTCTAGTCAATTATCTTTTCCATCTGCGGATTTTCAGCTACAGGCAACTATTTGACCCATTGAACTTCTGTATGATCCTCCTCTTTTCCTACTCCATCATCTCTATAAGGATACAAATCTTCTATGTTGAATATGGGTGATATTCCTACCCCATCTAGCAATTCTATTTCATAAGCATTGGCCTCAAATTTTCACAAAATCTTACATGGTCCAATTTTCTTCATCTTTAGCTTATTGTATGTTCCCCTTGGGAGCCTTTATTTTCTGAGATGCACCAAAACCAAATCACCTACTTCAAACTAAATTTATCTTCTGTGTTGATCTTCTCTGTGCTTGTATTCCTGGTTAGAATTCTTTAACTGCTCTTTAACCTTGTCATGAAGATCTTGCATCTCTGCTGCAAAATCCTCTGCTCCAACACTTCTGAATTTTCTCTTCCCTAAGTCTCTCAATTTAGATACTCCCCTTGGCAACATTCCATATGTTATCTAGGATGGGATTTGTCGTGTGTTTTTGTTAAGTGAATCATTCTATGTAAATTCCACTTGTGAAAGAATATGATCTCACTGACTGTGATGTTCAACTACTAAACTCCTCAATAAATCTCCCAGACTTCGGTTCACTACCTCGTTCTACCCATCCGTTTGAGGGTGATATGCTGAGCTGAAAGACAATTATGTCCCCAACTTCTTCCATAGTGTCCTCCAGAAATGACCAACAAATTTGGTATCTCTGTTTGAAACAATACTTCTAGGTAAGCTGTGAAGTCTAACAACTTCTTTGAAAAATAGATTTGCAATGTGAGTTGCATCACTGGTTTTCTGACATGGTATGAAATGTTCCATTTTAGAAAATCTATAGAACACCACAAATATGGAGTCACAACCCCTCTATTTACTTGGAATTCCTAAAACAAAATCCATGCTTACCGTATCCCATGGCCTCTCTGGTACTGGCAACGGTTGATACAATCCTGTATTTTGTCTTTTCCCCTTTGCATGCTGGCAAATTCTGCATTTGTTCACAAATTTCTTGACATTTGTCCTCATCCCTGGTCAATAATATAAGTTGTTAAGTTGCGTGAATGTTTTTTCATGGCTGAAATGTCCAACCAATCCTCCATTATGTTTTTCCTTCAGAAGATTCTCTCTCATAGAACTCTTCGGAATACACAATTGATTTCCCTTGAATAATAGTCCATCTTGAATCAAATATTTGATCCATTGGCTTCTATCTCGGAGAACTGGATTCTCACATGCTTCATAAGCGTCTTTAAAATATGGATCATCTATGTACATGTCCTTAAGGTTGTCAAAACCTAAGGTCTTCACACGAAACTCTTGCAGAATCAAACATTTCATGCTCAATGCATCAACAACCTTGTTAGCAGTTCCATAAATGTGCTTTATAACAAAAGTAAATTTCTGCATATATTCGACCCATTTTGCATGTTCCTGGTTCACGTTTTCCTGTTGAGTTATGAATTGCAAAGCATGGTTATCACTATACAAGACAAACACCTTCAGAATCAAGTAATGCCTCCATTTATTCAGCACCTGTATGACTGCATAAAATTCCTTGTCATACGTGGAATATTTCATATTTGCATCGTTCATATTCTCACTTAAGTATGCAATTAGCCTATTGTATTGACTTAAGACTGCTCCAATCGCAAATCCACTTGCGTCACATCTAACTTGGAATGTTTTACTAAAATCTGGCAGACCCAGAACTAGTTGTCCAATTATTTTCTCCTTCAACAACTTAAAAATTTTCTTTTCTTCCTCCGTCCAATGAAAATATTTATGTATTTTCTTGACTGTGTCCATCATTGTTGCATAAATTCCACTAAAATTCCTGATGAACTTCCTATAAAAACTAGCTAATCCATGGAAGCTTCGAACTTCAAAGATATTCTTTGGTGATGGCCAATCTTTGATTTCTTTTACTTTTTTAGGATCCATCTTCAACTCATTCGAAGAGATCAAAAACCCCAAATAAATGAGCTCTTTCTTCATGAAAGACGACTTCTTCATATTTATCAACAATTTCTCTTGTTGCAACCTATTCATTACTAGAGTCAAGTGTCTCAAGTGTTCTTCCTCGGTCTTATTGAAGATCAGTATATAATCAAGATACACAATCACAAACTTACCAATGAAATATTTCAAGACTTCATTCATCAACCTCATGAAAGTACTCGACGCGTTCCTCAAACCAAATGGCATGACAAGCCATTCATATAGCCCTTCATTCGTTTTGAATGTTGTCTTCCATTCATGACCTTCTCTCATACGAATCTGATGATATCAGCGTTTCAAATCAATTTTTGAAAAAAACTTTGCTCCACTTAAGCAATCCATCAAGTCATCCATCATGGGTAAAGGAAATATATAACTGATGGTAATCTTGTTTATAGCCCTTGATTATGAACACATTCTCCAGCCACCATCCATTTTTGGACTTAACAGTATTGGTACAGTGCATGGACTCAAGATTTCTCTAACCAACCCTTTGTCTATTAAATCCTGGACTTTCTTCTTGACCTCTTCATTCTCTTGCGACGTCAATCTATATGCTTCTTTGTTTGGTAAACTCGCTCCAGGTATAAGATCAATATGATGGCTTATACTTTTGATAGGTGGCAACGAACAAGGTAATTTGTCCACTACTATATCATCAAAATTCTCTAGAAGTTCTTGAATTTCCTCCAGTAGATCGTCTATCTTGGTACTCATCAAAATGACTCTGAGTTTTCTCACTATAGCAAACTATATGTCTTCTTCTTTCTTGACTTCCTCAAGAAGTTCCTTCCCACTCATGAGAATTATAATATTTCTTATTTCTTCTTTCACCTTCTTATCTTCAATTGGTAGCAACATATGCATCCTACCATTCTTCTCCAAGGTGTAAGTGTTCCTTCTCCCATCATGAAAAACATTTCTATCATATTTCCATGGTATAGCCAACAAAATATGACAAAAATACATGGGAATAACATCACATAAAATTTTATCTCTGTAACCCCCTATATTAAATTCAACTAAACATTGTTTAGTGACTTTTACTTGATGTCCTTTTTGCAACCACGAGACTCTGTATGGGATCGGATGTGCAACTGTCTCCGATTACATCTTTTTCACCATTTCTGTGGAGACTAAATTATCTGTACTTCCATTGTCCACTATCACCTTGCATACCCTGTCCTTGGTCTTTCAAGAAGTTCTAAATAAGTTGTTTCTCTGGACTAGATTTTCTACCTCCTTCTCTGGCTTTAAGATAACTTTCCTCATCATTAATGATATTCCATCTTCTGCATATTCTACCTCAACATTTCTCTTCTATGCTTCTGAAATGTGAGCTTCACCTCCATCTCTTTTTCTATCAGGACATTCAAAAAAATTGTGTTCAATTTTCCCACAGAAAAAACACTTTACCTCACCACCTCTGCCTCTTCCTCTTCCTTTGGCTCGAGGAAAAGTATTCCTGTCGGCATACTGTCTTCCCTATGAACTTCCTCCTCTTTTTGGATGAGTATGAGGTTTCTTTTCTTCCTCCTTAGGCTTCTTTACTCTATCTTGGGAAATTTCTTTGCCTCTGCTCTGAGTTCTACCTCGCCCTATTTGACCTTTCTCTCGGGCTAATTTTTCTTCAGCCTTCAAATCCATTTGAAAAGCATCTTCCACATTCCTGATGGTCAACATTCTTATTTCATCCTGAATATCATATCTCAATCCATTCAGGTATCTGGTGACCTTTTCTCGATGACCTGCTCTGATGTTTAACCTGTAAAACTCCTTAATGTACTCCTTCACTATCATCCCTTTCTATCTCAAATTCTGCATTATTCGACATAAAGTAATTTGGTAATCCATGGGTATAAACTTGGCTCTCATCTTTGCAACCATCCTGTCCCAGCTTTTGATTTTTTTCTTTCCTTTGTAATGCCTATCAGCCTGCAGTTCATCCCATCACAGTTTTGCATGCCCTTTAAGTCTAGTGACGACATGTTTGACTTTCTTATCCTCTTTGATATCTTCATAATAGAAGTACTTATCCAAATCTCTAAACCAATCTAGCATCTCCTCAACATATAAGATTCCTTTATACATCAGAATGTCCATATTTTTCCTGGCTCCTATTCTTGCAACAACTCTAAATAGACGTTCTTCTGCAGCATCTTCGACTATGACTTCTTCTGTAACTCCAACCTCATTTTTTCTTTCGGCTTCAATAACATCTCTAGCATCAATTGTCCATCTCTGTGTTGTATCCATAGAATCTAATCGAGCACAGAGTTCTCTCATTTCCCTTTCCACAGTTGGATCGAGCATTGGTCTATCTTGACGTCTTCTAGGCAACATTGTTCAAATATGTTCCTTGCAGAATTTAAAATCTATGCTCTGATACCACATGATGTAGAACCCCTACCTCAGTAGGTTCTGCACGACCTCTTGATCTAGGATCATTCTTAATATCCCCCTTTTTAGTCTGATTGCCTCTTTAATTCCCCACAGGAATCCTCCACAGGAATCCTCCACACACAAGTTTCTATCCACGGTTCCTTCTTAGGAGCTACGCCTACACAAATAATCACCAAGCGCCAACTCTCATCAACGTGACCAACTGACGTGACCACAATCTTCACCTGAGAAGTATTTCAGTTTTCACAACTTTTCAATCACTGATGTGAGTCCCTCTCACTCGTCAATCCCCAAAACCCTGAAAGGCTAATGGGTCCTTTGACTCCTCCCTTTAATTTACTTGATGTGACCTCTATCTAAAACCTGCGGCCCAAATATTTTGGCACTTCGAAATTTCTCTTATCGGTGATTCAAAATGTAGCAACACCCTTCATCGATAGCTGAAATCGTGATGACTCCTCGTCACGGTCAACAACTCTAAAATTTTGTGATCTGACAATCCTAATTCTATCAGGACTTCATGAATTGGGAATTCGCAACTCTAGAATCCGAGTCACAACATCCTCAACACCCCGACTTCTGAAATGGAGAATTTAAGCACACGATCAACGATCCTTGTTGATCTAGATCCAACGACCACTATCCCTCATGAGATTATCAGTGTTGAAAGACACTCATACTTAATCTCCCCACTAGTCTACAAGATCCAATGACCCACGGAACTTCGATGATTCTCCCTCTGAGAATTTTGACCATCTGTTCAAACTTCCCAAAGAATTTTTCCCAATTACCTTGGCATTTTTCCTTCTGATCTTAGCTTCTGCAAGGTGACTCCAGACCTCGTTATTCCTTCAAACACTTCAAAGGTTCTAACCCTTCTAAATTTGGACTCTCACTATAACTCCTGGAATCTAAGGAATCCCTACAAGCACACCTTGCGGAATTCACAATAACCCTTGGTTATTTCACTCTTCAACTCTGTGCACTTCTCTGCAACAACAGTTCTTCAAACTTTCTCCTTGGTTGGAAAAGTTTATGACTTCGATTCTTAGATGCACACCTTGCATGGCTCTTGTGCTACACCTGCACTTCTACTGGTATGAGAACAACGATATCCTTCCTGAGCTTTTCTGAGATAAAACTCAGAACCCTGTCAACGCACTCTATGCAGACCTTCATTGCACTCCTTGCAGGAATCCTCAGGACAAGAAACAATTGAAACTCATACTTATCCTCTCATAGACTTCATACATTCAACATGAAATCAAGAGTGTACACAGATATAGCACTGAAACAAATGCATAACAAAGAACATAAGCAAAACTGTAAACATACCATTAAAATAGATGTAAACAACAACCACCACAACACCATGAAATGGAGTTAAAGAATTTTAATATTAATTCCAGTGCTCCTATACATGGTTCAATAGAAACAACTATCTGCTTATATAATCCTAGAATCTTTGTTCTTCTCTATGCTCTCTACGACTCTACAACTTACAATGAGAATTTTTTATTACAATACCCTGCTTATGAGGGAGCTTTCTGGAGTTTTCCCTCTTTCAGCTCTAGCTATCTAATCAGAATTAAGGCTACCTACTTTACATTCATTACAATTAAATTCCTCCATATCTAACAGATGAGAGAAATGCTCAAGATATGTTTACAATCTACAAAATATAAATGCAAATACATTCTCCTATCTATTACATTAATGTTCCTTCATTCAAATTCAAAATGTCTCAAAATATGTGATGGTGCAATTCCAACTGTCCTTGCCTTTGTGCTTTCTTTACAGGCTCACTGATGATGCTCCTGCTATATCAACAAGAACATAATCTATACGTTTCTCATGGTCATGGCCATGGTTTTTACCAGAACCCTAGCCAACAACCTAACTTTTCCTGGAAACCTAGTGCCAATCAAACTCCAGGCCCATTTTTCCATGGTTATAATCAACAACCCAAACTATCATTTCTTGCAAATTTGCATTTTCCAGACTTGACAAGGTTATTGAATGACCCTATCTATCATGATCCATGTTGGCCTCCTATGTTGACCAAGTTGCCTTCGTATATTCCAAAGTTCGAAGCTAAGCCTAATGAAGATCCAGGCGATCGTGTGACTACATTTCATCTTTTTTGCTCATCCAATTTGTTGAAAGACGACTCCATCTAGTTTTGTTTGTTTCAACACACTCTCATAAGGAGTGTTGTGAAATGGTACATTGAGCTCGACCACTCGATATACTCTTTCTTCGGCGAATTGGCAATGGATTTCTTAAACCATTTCCAATTACCTGTGAGATACGACGACGACATTGAATTGTTGGCCAATTTTGAGGAGACAAAGGCAGACGATATCTCCGATCACATTCGAGAATGGAGATGCTGGAAGAGTTTGATTAAAGTGCCAGTACCACCAGCATTCCTGCTTGAGTGGTTCCTTAAGTGTTTGGTAACCTAGTTATCCAAAGACGTCGCAACGTCGGGAGTATTTTCTGAATAAGATGCAAGAATGAGAGCTCAACAACTAGAGTTGATTTACTCTCAGTCTGGTTTGATTTACAAAAAATTTCCAGATGCACCGCGCTCAAAACTTGACAAGACCAGATAGAGAGTTGGACCACATGCTGACGGTATTGTTGGTTCAACACAAAAAATCGCACTGATCAACTATCAAAACAATTGCAGCAATTGTTGATACAACAGAAAGTGGCCAACCAGACCACTGGTCTGGCTGCCCCCCCTACCCAAACGTCGTATCTACATAGTGTGCAATCGAAAAACCTGAAGGCCACCTAGCATCTTGATGGAAAGAAGAAACAATGAAAGAAGGGAAAGGGGGATAAGAAACCTACCAATAATGTTGGTGGGGGAAACACAAAAAATAAGAAGTCGAAGTATCTATGTAACTTGTGCACGAAAGACCACCCGACTCACCAATTCTCTTGGCTTGCAGAGGCCCAAACATTATTGGCGTAGCAGTAGCTTGCTGTGTTAACGAACCCATTTCAACATGGGAACAATTTGACTCAATCCCTCTCCGAGAATGGATGGGGATAGTCAAGGACCCCCTCTCTCTTCGAGTAATTCTTCGTCCACGAATGTGTATATGATGAAAGGTGATGCCTATATATCGACTAGAGTGCATGATTACGGAATGCCAAACACCTCTGAGAAGAGTAAATAAGCCAAAAACCCACCTCTTCCTCTCCAGATCGAGAATACGTTGGGAGAAACAATGACACACATCCCAAAAGGTGTGTTCAAGAAAGCTTCTCACAATCCAAATGCAAGGGCTTCCTAGAACTACTCTGTGGTGGAGGATTTCTCTCAAAACCCTTGTGCGATGTCTGCTTTGGAGATCTTCCAGAGCTTCCCTTCCCAGAGAAAGGCTCTGTTATCCTCCTTAGGATCTATTGAGACTTGCAATCTGGATACGATCATGCTTGATACAACCGACTTAAAACTGTGTCTCCCTTACCACATGGCGTTTCAGATAGTAGTGGCTTACACCACAAAAATGTTTACCTAGAACATTTTTTGTAAGGTGGTTGATGAGGGCACCTTGACATCCATCATGTCGTTGGAGTGTTGGAAGGCCATAGGCCAACCCATTTTGTCTCTGTCACTGACTCTTCTTACCATTTTTGACAGTCGTTCATTCCGACCACATGGAATCATCCTCTCTTTCCCAGTTCATTTAGGGGGGAAGACCGTGTGCATCGAGGTTGAAGTGGTCGATGCGTCTCTTGACTACAATCTCTTGTTAGGAAGTAGTTGGACCTATGCTATGAAAACAGTGGTTGCTACATTTTTATGGGTCTTGTTGTTTCCACATGAGGGTCGGATCATGACCATTGATCAGTTGTCTTTCTCCCATCTTGACCCTTCATCGAGGGCATCCATGGTCCCAATGATTGATAACCCTCAACCCTGCATCTTCAACATAGGGTTTGGTTTGTGCCCACCTTTGATGGGTACTTTCGATTACCCGCTTCCTTTCGGCGATGTTAAGTTTGTATTCAACCATCCTAAGGTTGAGACTTTTCAAGTATCGTCATTTTGTACGACCTACTTCAACGATCTGTGGACTCTTCCTTCCCCATAGGCTATGATGGAAGGGATAGGGCACTAGGGTATGGCCATGCCCTTTTCCGCGGATGAATTTGCATACTCAATAGTCCAACAAGATTTCGCCGACCACTATCCGACTCCCACACAAGAGTTAGATCCGATTATCAAGCCTACTTGGGCTCATGGTTCCCTTGTCGATACTGATTCTTTAGAATTAGTCCCTCCCTTAGACGAAGTGATTATTTAAGAAATGACTAGTCTGGATAGTCCCTCGGATGATCTCCATCACATATCTTATTTCCTCCCAGAGTTAATAAGAATTGAAGCAGGTGAATGCACTTTGACTATGACTGGAGATAGGTCTTGTCCTATCAACCCCTTGGATACACATGCTATTTACGCCGAGGGTAATATGGAAACCATCACTGAAAAGATACCTATTGATATCTCCAGAAACCTTGGCATCATGGAGAATATTCTCATCAGGGATGACTGTTCCCCCAAGGAAATTTGAATCTACATAGATTTATTTAAATAATTCTACCATGTTTTTGCCTGGTATTACAAGGCGATGCCAGGCATTTATCCAACAATCATCGAACATGAAATCACGACGTATCCTAACACTAAGCTGGTCTGGTAGAAGATTCGTCCAGTCAATCCTAAGAAAGAAGAATTTATTAAGGATGAAGTAGAGAAACTTCTCAAAGCAGGTTTTATCTACCCCATCCATTTGACTCAATGGGTGTCAAATCCTGTTCCAATCGACAAAAAATAGGGTACGATTCGCATATGTACAAACTTCTGTGATTTAAACAAGGCCTGTCCAAAGGATAATTTCCCCACACCATTTATTGACCAGATACTTGATGAATGCGCAGGTTGCGAGGCCTTTTCTTTCATGGATGGTTTTTCAGGATACAATCATATACAGATCAAACCTGAAGACCAACACAAAACTGCTTTCATTTTTCTGTGGGGTACATTCACTTATCGAAAGATGTCTTTTGGTTTGAAAAATTTTGGAGCTACCTTTCAGTGGGCCATGTCTTTTTCTTTCCACGATCTCAAACATATAGTCAAGGCCTACCTTGATGATTTAGCATCACGATCTTGTAAGAGAGCTCATCATCCCACACACCGCTAACTTATCTTTGAGCGATGTCGCTACTACCAGATTCTCTTGAATCCAAATAAATGCATTTTTTGCATGATGTCACATCGTCTACTAGGTTTCATAGTTTTGACAAAAGGGATCATGGTCGATCCTCTCAAAGTTGAGGCAATAATTCAGTTGCCTCCACTGCGTACAATCCTTTAGCTTCAGAGTTTAGAGGGAAAAGTGAAGTTTTTACGGCATTTCATTGCAAACTATGCTGAGATAACAAAGGGATTTATGCATTTACGGAAGAAGGACATTCCTTTTCATTGAGAAGAAACTGCTCAATGCTCTTTCGAAGCATAGAAACATGCCTTCATGAATGCCCCTCTACTTCGGCCACCCAATTATAATAAGTATTTCTTATTATATTTGGTTGTGGCAGAGTCGACCATTAGTATGGTCTTGGTTCAGGAGGATCATTTGCTCTCATAATATGTGATTTATTACTTGAGTAAAGTCCTGGTTGCACTGAAACTCAATTATTCTCACGTTGAAAAACTTGCATTGGCAGCAATTCATGTTGTCCAATGGTTCCGTCATTATATTTTTTTTCGCAAGACCACTGTCATTGCCATTGTGAATCCATTTCAGTATGTGTTGACACGATGACTAATTGGTGGAAAGATAAGTATATGGATAGTTTTCCTTTAGGAATTTGACTTATATTTTGTTTCAGCAAAATCCAAAAAGTCGTTGGTCTTTGCAGAACTCATATCAGAACTTCCATTCGAGTTAGGTGATGTTATGCCCGAAGAGTCTCCTATTAAAGAAGACATGTTTTTTATCGCGTCTTCGGACCCTTGGTATGGAGATGTACTTGTCTATCTCCATAATTTGAAGTGCCCCGCCTTTGCTTCTCGTGATGAGCATCACTGTATACTCCATTAGGCCAAGAACTATCTCATACTCGAGGACACTTTATATCGTCGAGGTGTAGATTGAATCCTTCACCGATGTCTCACGCATGAAGAAGAAAAAATCGTGCTTAACAATTGCCACACTGGAGCATGTGGCGGTCATCTATCTGGGTTGGAAACAACCCAAAAGATACTATGAGATGGTTACTTCTAGCTGACATTAATCAAATATTGTGTTTAATCAGTCAAGAAGTTCCACCCATGTCAGATCATCTCTCAGAATATGAGGGCACACCCCGCTCCCATGTTTCCCATCATTACCGTTGGTCCCTTCACCAAGTGGGGGATTGATTACACTACATGCAACCCCCCTTCAGTAAGGTGGCACCATTATATCATCGTAGCAGTAGACTACTTCACCAAGTGGGTCGAAGCTATGCCAACATTCAAATCTGACAGAGAGACCGCAAATCTCTTTTTGTTTAACCAAATAATAGCAAGGTTCGACATCCTGAGAGAGCTTGTCACTGACCATGGCAGTCACTTTCAGAACGAAATGATGTTTGAGTTAACATCAAAGCTTGGGTTGAGGTAAGAACATTCATCACCCTAATACCTAGAAGCGAATGGTCAGGTGGAAACTATAAATAAATCTCTTAAGACCATTCTACAATGAACGATCAATTCAGCCAAGTCAAATTGGAATTTGATGTTATACTTGGAATTATGGGCCTACCAAACATCTATGAAGACTGCAACCGATTTCTCACCTTTTCACCTCGTTTACGGGATGGAAGTAGTCTTGCCTATAGAGTACCAAATCCCATCTCTAAAGTTGGCAGTACAGTTATTTCTAGACACTTCACCGCTTGAAGAGCATTTATTATACCTCAAGAAGCTCAATGAGTAGCATCATGATGCGGCCTTGGATAACAAGGCTCACAAACAAAAATTTAAGTGTCAGTATGATTGGTTCGTTCGTCCTCGAATTTTATCTGAAGGCGACCTTGTCCTGGTCTGTGACCAAGATAAGGACCCCCTGAGGGTAGGCAAGTTCAAACCCATGTGGTTCATACCTTTCATCGTGAAAGAGGTTCTAAAGAAGGGTGCTTATCATCTGGTGGAATTTGAGAGAAATGATTTGGTGAAGCCTAGAAATGGGCTCTACCTCAATAGGTATTACTCATAGGTGGGTCACCTCAGGTGACTTCTTGTACATATGTATAGTTCTTGTACATTTTCTTTTTTAGTTTTAGTTTTTTTAGTTTTATGGACATGTCATTTTTTATGTCATATTTTTCACTATGGCAGATGTCAAGTGAATCTGAGGTGTTCGTTGGATTTGCAGACGGCACTAGCCGACACACTCGAAGGCTTTCTTCTGCAGCTTGGGTGATTTTCACACCTCAAGGCCAATTGCTATCTTCAGGAGGTATCTGTTTAGGTGAAACCATAAAAAATGTCGTCGAATACAATGCAGTTCTTGAGTTGCTTCATGACACTTTGGCATTTGGTATCTCTCACCTCTGGGTCTATTTAGACGGTCAGCTGATTATGTCTTAGTTAAATGGGGTTTACCGCGTTTACGATCCTATTCTACACCAATGGTTCCTTAGGGTACGTCTCTTAGAACGAAGCTTTGATTACATTAAATATATCCATGTTCCTAGGAGATTGAATCAAGTTACAAATACTCTAGCTAATCATATATTAGATTGGCATATTGCACACATGTAAGAAAAATCACACACACGCACATGTAAATACATTTGTAAAATAGATGTAATCCATAAGATATAAAAAGATGAAAAATATCCATATATATATCAAAAAAATATCAGAGTACAGGGGTGGGCACAAGTGCCTCAAAAATAGGTCCAGTAAGAGTCATGGGGCTTATGCCCCCAAAAATATACAAAAGGTTCCCTTGGCACATAAGAAGTCTAGCCTAGCTAAGGGAGGGGCTTGTTGGCCCTGCCATAGTGAAAAATGGTGTTGGTCAAATGCTGAAAGAGATGAACCCAGGTCTGTGGTACCCCAACAACATGTTTCTGCATCGACGGTGGGATATCCTCGATCTCCTCCATGGGAACTGTACGAGTAAGTGCGGTGAGGTTCCGCTCCACCCATCTCAAAACTCTCTCAGGATCTCTGGCTGGAGGTCCCCCTGCTATTACTGGTCCACCGGTTGCGACTGGTCCCGCCTCTGGTAGAGGACGTCGTCTGATCCTCGTGAATTATGTTGGACACACTAGCCCCACGTCTGCACATAACAGATACTTAAGTGTCAAATAATATGGTATACACAAAAAAAAATGATATATATAAAATGAAATAAAAATTAAATAACTTTTAAAAACAAACTTACCCATCTCTCCTCGCTCCTCTCCGAAAGGTACACGCATGTCAGGATCTATAGAAAATTTGATCCCGGCATAGGGGTAGTCCTCTATGGTCGGAATCTATCGTGCTCACCAGGCCAAAAACTTGTCGTTGAAGGCCTCGATGGTCCTCCCTCCCCCATGTCATGGAAATAAAGCTACCCACCTGCATAGTGCTGGCAGAGAGGCCTCATGGCCTCATATTGTCTCTCTAGGACTGAGACTGGGGACCCTCTTAAAGAAGAAAGATAAAAGAATAGTCCCAAACCCAAATGTTTTATGTCTCCGCATACGACACTCTGTCAGTTTCCTCTTCATGCAGTCTAGTAAGGTGGTCCTCCATTCGAAAATTTGTGCATTCAAGCATTGAACGACACAATTCATGTGCGCCTGGGAAGCCTGATTTAAAGCTGTGTATCCAGTGATCCGCCTAATGAGAAAAACTATCACTTTCAGTGATAGGTTTGAAATCTTGTTTATTGGTACTTGAGTGCCCGCTTTGTCTGTGTCGACTTCACAATGGAGTTCAATCAACTCCATTATGTTGTGAGGCCTGAAAGGAAAAGTGAGAAAGTTGAATGGTTCCCCTCTCCTTGAGAGGCCAGTCAGAAAATAGATATCTTTAGTCGTTGGAGTCAACAACTGTCCCTCAAGCATGAATGCCTCTGTGTCAGGATGTCAGTAATCTACCAAGGCGCTCAACAGCCTGGGTTGTGCCCACATGAATGGACACTGGAAGAATTTCAACAAACCACATTGAGCCAATGCGGCGGCAGCATTAGAGTCCTCTCCAACCAAAATATCAATTTCCTCATGCTCCCTCTCTCTCCAATGAACATACATCCTGCAATTGACAAGTTCATGGGGGATTAACTCCATTTTTTAATTTTTTCCACATGATGGAGGGTATACGTGCGCTGTAATATACACAGTCATGTATGCCCATGTGTAGTATTTTCTCTGCATGCAGGCATAAGTTGGTTGTCATAGGACAACCCACGTATACATAGGGTCAACCTTTTAAAAGGTCAACGCCCCCCCAAAAAACAAAAATAAATGCACAAACAAAGAATTGGAATGCAAGAGGGGATAGTATGTACTTACTTGGTCCAAGCGGAAGTTCATTTCGTCCACTGAAGCTCTCATAATCAACTCTTTTGACAAAATAATTTTTTTGGCTTCTTAGTCAATTTCACAATTAACAATGGTGATAATGAGCTACCAGCTTCTATTTAAAGACTTTTTGGCCCCTTTTGTCATTTTTTGGACACCTTTGTTGTTTTTTCTAGCCTGAAAATCATTTAGTATGGTTCAAGAGTTTCTTTTCGAATGTTACGATAGAGTTACTTTGGGTATTGGGAAATTTTTTGGAGATTTGGGTCATTTTAAAGGTCCTTTGGTAAAAAGTCATTTTTCCAACTTGTTGCATCTAAGTTAGGATTTCAGCTCCACTTTCTGTACCTCATTGTCTTTGTTTCTTTTCCATAGGATTGACCCCACCGAGTTGCGACACAAAACCATCATTGCTACTTTAGAAGTGTAGTAATTTAGTGGTAGAGCCTCCCCCTGCATGGATTCCCTAGATAGATCCTAGTTGCATTTTTGGTTTCCATGCCGCCGTTAATGACTATAGGCTAGGGAGTCATTGTTAGTCTTATCCTGATTACGAGTTTGAGCCTCATCTACTTGATTCATCATTACTCATGACCTCACCCTCAAGACTCCCAAATAGTGATGGGTCCTCTTTTAAGCCCTTTTTAGACCCTCTCAACATGAAAATATTGTCAAGAGATCTTGTTTCCCTTCACGCTCGCTAAACTGAAATTTGAAGGCATGTCTGTCCGATGGTAGTTTACCCCTTTTTCGGTCTAGATGGTCAACTATACGAAGAAAGGTATACTCTAGGAGACTCGGTTCTCTAGAAGAGTATTCTCAGGTATAATTTTAACCCTTTTTTGGGCCCGAGGGACTAAATTTACGAAAAAGGAACCCCCAAGGAGTCCATAGTTAAGCTCTTTTCAGACTCCCTAAAATTGAAAATATGGTCGAGTGACCTTGTTTCTTCACACTCGTTAAATTGGTCGAGAAGAACATCCCTTATGGAGTCCATAGTTAAGCTCTTTTCAGACTCCTTAAAAATGAAAAGATTGTCGAGTGATCTTGTCTTTGTCACTCTCGTTAAAATGATTTTGAATACATGTCTTTTCGGTGCTAGTTTACCCCTTTTTCGAACCGACTAGACTACCTTCAAAAACGGTACCCTAGTGGATTCTCCTTTTATGTTTTTTCAGACTCTCTAAAAATGAAAAACTGTCGATCTTACCTTCTATGGGCTCGTTAAAATTACATCAAAGGACGTTATCATTGTGTCTTGTTAATTTCATTTTCATTCTTACATCTTTTGGCTTAATGTCGGCTCCATGTTGCCCTCAACTAAACCATCTGAAGCATTCTGCAAGCCTTGTAGCACTTTGCCTTTGCGTCTTTACACCTTGACCCATGGAGGGATTTTCCCAAGTGTCATTTTCCTACATATGTCTCCTTTCTCTGAGAATCGATGTGTTCCTTTCCCTTGGAACTAGTATGTTTGAGACACTCATTCCCCCTTTGTAATGTAGCATTCTTTTATTATTTTTCAAGCTTCCCATAAATTATTGAAAAAGATAAAAAAAATCAAATATACCCCAAAAGAGGAAGGGAAAAGTATTTTCTTTTTTGGCAGCACATGAGTCGCCCTTGGACAAAGCACATCCTTCCGTTTGTTCATCAAGCTTTGAGATTTAATATGACATTAGGAATATTTTCTCGCTACATAGAGTTGTGTCCTCCTCCGTTTGGTTATTCTTCCAAACATATCGAGAGTTTGTGTTGCCTCCTGCATCGTGAACTTATGTCAATACCATGTTGCCTGAGTCTCATCAGTTGTCATGCTATTGTCCAAGGGAAGTTTTTACCAATCTTGAGTCAGCCATTCTTCATTTTGTCTCTTGACCTCATGCTCGACCATCCCAAAAATCCCAATCAAGTCTTTGTTCGAAATCAATGAAGCCCTCAGCGTGATCATCAAGATCCTCTATTATGTTCCCAACGAGCCATCGAATACCTCTGGGTAGTGAAGTCGTACACTCATATTACACTCCTACATGAGTTATGAAAATTTTGAAGTTGTTTCTCGAGCTCAGAAGGTATCATATCTAGCCATCAGGCATCATTAGCTTCTTGAAGATGGATACTATACATGTATACATTGTTTATTTCGAGATGTAGATCCACTGTGTATTTCTCGTGGATACACTTTATATAGTTATATGACATGGATCTGTAGTGTATTTGATTGGTAGACATTATTTTATTTCATTTCGAGCATGGGTATGCCTTCCTCGATGACACAATTGTTATTTTGCAGATTGCACCTCCTAAACTCTGGTCCCTGGGCTCACTCGCTTCGTACGTTGGTAAAGATTGGTAATGTATTTCGGCCATCAGATGCTCCTCTCACCTCACACATTATGGGGCATCTGTTATAACCCTAATTTTAACCAGACATGCATACCTGGCATCAGCCCATATCACTTGCCACTTTTTCCAAGCCACCATTGAACAACTCTTCTAAAAACCAACCTTTTGAATATGTACATGCCCTGCACCATTGTTTCCTACATGTTTACACTATCTAACCCATTACAGCCTGCGTATACTAACAAAAGCACAAAAAAATTAAAGTTGCAGACGGAAGACAAATTTTCGGGTAATTGCCTAAACAATTTGACCACTCATAGCCAGTCACTCAACCAGATAACTACCCTCTTTTAGCCTATAAAAGAAGAGGTAGGGGTCCCATTCAAGGAAAAACAATAAGAGCAAAGAAACTCTGCCCTTTTTTGTATTCCCCTTTCCCTAATCTTTTGCAACCATTTTGTGAGAACTGGAGAGGAGAAGCATATGTGGAAGCGGTTGGTGCACAGTTGAAGAGGAGCCTAGGACCAGATTTGAGGAGTAGTATTTGATCTCACCATTGTAAGTGAATTTTGTGAGGTTAATAAAAATAATTACTTTTCCCGTCTCACCATATGAGGTGTTCAATATTCAATCTTTGGTTGATATTTTATTAGAACATCTAACCCACTAATTTATATACAAGATGCATCTTCATAGTTCTTTGTTTGTCTGTTTGTGAATGAAGGTTGGATTTGGGAGGAGACTTGCAGTCGAGGAGAAACCAAATGCAAAAGGATTGACACCAAATGTGGAGTTCAAGGTAGAGTTACCAGATCCTTTTATCCTTGTGTTTTATGCATGCATTACAGAACCCTTAGTGCTAGTTCGTAAGGGATTTTTCCACCCACATCAAGCATATCACCAAGGAATGGCTGGAGGATTTCCTTGTTCTGGTCGATGATGCAGGAATATCTGACACTGACCTCATAGGAAGCCCCTTGGTCACCTGAGTCGAGCATGCCGGGCAGTCCAGTGCGAAGAAGAAGAAGAAAAAGGAGGAATTCCAGAATATAGAGACTGATGAGGAGGACAACGCCTTTGAAGAAAATGGATCTGGCTCTCCCACAGGAGGAGGAGGAAAAGAAGACCAAGTAGATGGACATGTAAGAGGGGATGAATGATAAAAGCAAGAGAAGGTGAAGCTACACCGCCGAAAGATCCCCCTATGGTAACACCATAGAGGAGAAAGGTTTCTCCAAAGAAACCTTCAACAAGAAAGAAGATGCGTGATAGTAAGCCCCAGATGGAGGTCACACTCAAAGAAGATGAAATCAATCTAGTCTGTGGAGCCATGGAGGATGCTTCAGAGGATATCTTGTAGAGATATAGAGTGAAGCAGGAGGAGATGTATGAAATCATCGAGAAGGAAATAAAGGAAATACAACAAGCTATGCATTTAGTCCGCGTAGTACCTACTGCGCCTTCTTTGTCACAGGTTGCAGAATTGGGGGATGAGCCCTCCCAGATAAGAAAACTTGCAGATGCGACTGAGGCTTGACTTATGAAATTCCAAGAAGAAAGGGAGAAGGCTACACAAGACTTAAAAAAATAGAAAGAGGAAGTCTTAGGGAAACTACGAGTAGCGCGGTATTGTGTAACCGCCTATAAAAATGACAAAGATGAGTTTCAGGCAATGTTTGAGGAGGAAAAAGAGAAGCTACAGAAATAAAAGGACCATATTCTAGCATAGCAGACTATGGTAAAAGAATCTATGATTAAATCATGTCACTTTGTGTTGGGCTTGTCACAAGAGGAACAGGAGTTGGTCGAGGCTCAAGTGGTGAAGCTCGCTGAGACCATCCAACAACTTCAAGCAAGAATAACAGAGTTGGAAATCCAAGGAGTACCGAGCTCCCCACAATAAGTACATGACCAGAGGGAGGAATATTCTAAGAACATAGTGATAAGGATCAGGTCCCTCATCTCAGAGTGAAAATAGATGAGAAATAGAAGTGCGCAGACGTATGAACGCCTAGCAGAAGATCCAGAGCTAAGGAATTTGGAAGCGCAGCTACAGGAGGCACATCAATAGACATTCACCATGCAGGCACATATGAAGTTACTCACTACAATCAAGAGAATGAAAATATCATAGGAGTAGCACACGGTGCAACAGAAGATCACTGCCATCTAGGGAAGAGTAATGGAAGTTGTTGTAACAAATATTGAAATTTTATCTTTCGGTAACTTAGGAGAATTTTTTTTTATATTGTTTAATTGTCAAAAGTGTAGATGTGATAAAATGGAGATTTTTCTATCACGTACATCACTAAATGTTCTCTACTTGTCATCTTCATTCAAATAACGTCGAAATCAGCCCCAAATTCTACAACAGTATAACTGTCACAAGACAACTCACGAAAAATCCAAAGACAGGGTTCATGTGAGAATCAAAGAAATGTCCCATATGTTCGAGAATTGAGTCACAAGGAGAATGAATGGAAGCATTGGCAGTGGAACAATCACATACACCGAGCACTAATCCACATGGAGAAAAATATCATGAGTCTGGGTTTTTTTCCGTCGGCGATTTGGCTGACGTAGATATTTTAATAACTACTGCCCCGGTCCCTGAATTCACTAAAGTATTAAAGGATAAGCCGGGTCAAATAAAGATTAAGAAATATTAGTGTTAATAAATCTCATCGCAATTTCACGATTCAGGATTTCTCGCGTCAAGTATTATCGAAGTCTCGACACTTAAATCCATGAAAGGTTAAATATTAATTGATAATCGTGATTAATTAAGAAACTAAAACAAATGATTATCGTCTAATTAATCCCATCGCAATTTCGCGATTTGGGATTCCTTGCATGTCATAACTCTTGAGGACATGACACCCAAAAATTGAAGGCCCGAAAGAGTGCAATGTAAAAGACAAAATCTATTTCATGGATTTGGCCATCGGGGATTTGGCCAACGAAAACCCAAAATCGGGACTCCAGTCATATGCAAAACTGCTTTAGAAAAATGCAATTGTATCATCCATGCAGAGGCCTTTTTTCACGTTTGAATAGTCGATCGACATCTAAAAATCCTAATCTGTCCAGTGGTGGCTTCATAATTTAATTTTGAGCTTGGTAAGGTTGTCAAAAGTCCCATGCAAGATGAGGTTCGTTTTCCAAAATGTGTCGTTTTTTACTGTGTTGAGTCATCATTTTCAAATGAGGATTCTAAGCAACTAGAGTATCATTTTGAGAAACGGTTGGAGAATTTTGTGCCTAAAAAATCATATATAATTAGCCTCTTTCAATTTTTTTACAGGTGTCACAGATTGGGAGAATTGAATCCATCTCTGAGCCCTAATTTTCGGATCTCATATTTTCCTATTTTGACACATGTTTGTTAAATGCAGATCTAGGGAAAATGAAAAGGGGTCTGAGGGAACTGAGAGAGGTTTTTTCTCAGAATAAAAATATGCATAGCTATCATGATTTGCAAGATACAGAGCCATAACCAAAGCCCTCTGTTTCGGCAGTTTGGCCCATTTTCTATGGTAGAAAGTTTCAAGAATTGGTTGTAACTGTTGTTATCTTTTAGATTAGAGAGGATTTCGACCTCAATACATATATGAGGTAGATTTGTAAACAAAAAGGGGGAAAAAGACACACAGGAGTAGTACTTCTGGGCTGTACCATTTATTTTCATGTTTAATAAAAGTGTGTGGGGCATTTTCGATCTATATCAGAGATTCTTGTGATGTTGTTTGCAGAGAATGTCTTATTGCTTCATTTTCACATCATTTCACTTGGTTTTATTTTCATTTTCTTCTTGATTTGTGACAGTGTTTGTAATGGAATTCATCCGTTTTTTAGATGCTCTATTGTAGGACATGTTATAGGTTGTTTCGAGTAGAGATCTGAAGGTTCATAATTCATCCTTGGATAGATGATCTATCCCAACCATCTCTTTCCACTGATTTATGCTTGGAATTCACTCATTGCTAAGTGCTTGCATTTTGATATGTTTTACCTCTATTATGTTGCCACACTTTTATAAATCCTTCTCTCTATAATTGGCTTCTACCTTGCATCTGTTCCATGGATTTCCATTGCTGAAACACTCTTATTATTTTCTTGATCATTTGACTCCATGCCCAATGGAATACCTCCCAGTCCAAGCCACCAACCCTAAAAAACTCAAAACTTTCTGTTACCCACAGATCTGCCCACTGTTAATCTTATTGAATATTGTATCATGACATATATTCGAGAGATCCCTCTCGGGTTGGAAGGGGAAGCTTCTAATCAAAAGTGGTTCGTGGTTATATCAGAATTTACTTGCATGAAACCCAAGTCAAGTTCCTAGTGATAATTTATTATTTCATTTAAAATGTGCTAAGGCTTGGCTCTATCACAACCTAGAGTCGACTCTTGCGACAACATTTTCTGGCGCCGTTGCCAGGGATGGAGGAAAGAAGTTATCCTCTCTGGGATATGACAAAAAGTTCATATCTATTTCTTGATGGTGAACAAGGGATAGGAATTCAATTGGCTTTGATCATTCACCTAGCGACTCCTTGGTTCGAAGAATCTACATGATTCATTGGTGACTCCACTGGTCTCAAAATGTTGGATTCCTTCGCCGCTTGGATTGATTCAAGGTTTTCTCCTCTGGACTTTACAAATGTTTATGGTTTTCCAAACATTGTTCCAGACATTAAATTTTGGGAAGATGTCCTTCCTAAATTTGGAGAATATGCAGACGACAATCTTGCTCAACACTTGTTTGAATTACACAAGCTCATGGATGAATTAAGTATACATCATGAAGATGTCCTCATGAAACTGTTTATGTTTTTGTTGCAAAGAGATGCTAAACTCTGGTATAAATCTTTACCTCATTCCAGTATTCCTTCATTGAAATATTTTCACATACTTTTTCATCAACATTGTAAAAGAATCTATTCAACTGAAATACTTTTTGAAGATTCCTGTAATATAAAATTCATAAGACAAACAGATCAAACACATCTTCTTGAAGAGGAAGGAATATCAGAAATTTCTCAAGTCGATGAAGATAATCAGTATGAAGAAGAGTTGGCTGATAAAAAATTAGGATATGATAGCTCTTGTGATCACATTCAAGAAGAAGATATTCAACATCATGGTCAACCTACAGAAGAGAAAGAAAACAATAGTTGCTTGATCCAGAAATTGCATAGACCACCTCCTCCTTTAACAGAAGAAGAGATAGATCTTTTCCTGAATAGTCATGTTGCAACCCTTGCTTACACAGATCTGCAACATCCACATAGTCTTGAATATCTTGTAGACTCTGTTTTATTTCATGAAAAAGAGGTGGTTGTCATGTTTAACCATCCTAAAAAATGTTTGGTGTTCGAGAATGATTTAGATTTTGATGTAATGGTTGTTGATGATGAAGAAGACAATGATATTTTTGAAATCTGTTTCAAGATCAGATTGTTGATTTTTCAATGCAAAAACCTTCAGGATTTTATTCTGATTTTCCAGTATTCGATAAATATAGTGATGATGAAGAGGATTTTACAGATTTGTTATCTAATGAAATTTCATCAAATAATATTTATCAACTAAGAGATGATCAGAAATGAATGAATGCTATGGTTGAAAATAGATATGAATCTGTTGTTCAAGAGTCCAATGAAGATCCTTTTATCTTTGATACATCCTCTAAAGATATCATTGTCGGAGACGGTGATCAATTTTTTTTTCATGATGCATATTTTCAGACTCGGTTTTCATTTGATCATTATCAAGACAATAATGTAGGAAATGAAGAACATATCTCTTCTTCTCTCTTAAAAAATGTCAAATGTAATAGGCCAGCATATCATAGTGATGAATTCAGATTACAGGGATATGATGAAAGAGAGAAGACAGGTTCATATCAGCATTTGATCATGCATGTTTCCCCAAAAAATATTGAGCAGTCCACATTTAACATTCAGATTAGTAAAGGCAACAAGCAACAACATTTCAGTCAGTTGGAACAACAACAAAATGAGGTATTTCTATGTTACTTTTATGATCCAGTAGCAGTTTATATGGAGTCAAAATGGGGGACTCAATTTTGTATTTCCAACATCTTGAAGTCTGAATTGAAAAACTATAAGTACCTACTCCCAGGGCATGTTTTGGAATTTGAAGTTACTCCTGTCATTTTTCTGCTCAAATATGGAAGCATAATTAAGCTGGTTAGTTGGATACTCGCTTGGTTGATTTGGAAGTTTTCCTATACTTGAACAAAGTAGTGATATCTGTTAGAGTGGGTGATGTATATAAATAAGCTTGACTTTGAGCACTAGAGTACAAGAATGGTTTTCAGTATGTTTCTGGTTTGGTTTGGAATCCAGTATGGTTTTGTTTTAAAGCATTACGACTCCATAGCCCAATGAATGCATAAGAAATTTTTTGTTTTGGAAATGTGCAAGCAAAGTGACAAGGTTCAGCGTTTGATAAGGATGATCTCAGGTCGCCCAATGGATGAAGGCATGTGGTCTACTGTTATAACCCTAAATTGCACCACACATGCTTACCTGGCATCAGGCCAACTCATATCCCTTCAATGCCAAAACATCTACTGAACAACTCTTTGGAAATCCTCTTGTGTCAAGGCCCATGCGCCCTAACCCATTACTGCACGTGTGTTCACGCTGGCTGGCTCACTACAGCCCGCGTGTACCTAACAAAGCATGAAAAAAGGAAAGTTGTCGATGGAACAAAAAGCTATGGGTCAGTTAACTGAAACTCCCGGCCATGCATGGCCGAGGGTTCATCCAAAACCCTAGCTCCTTCTAGCCTAGAAAAGAAGGGGTAGGGGTACCATTTGGAGGAGGAAAAAATATAGCGAAGAAACTCTGCCCATTTATGTAATCCATTGTCCCAACCCTTTAGCCTTTCCTCATGCCAAAGGAGATTTAATTCAAAGCAGTTGAAGGACATAAGAAGAGGAGCCTAGGTTCAGGTTCAAGGAGCGGTGGCCAGTCTCATCTTTGATTGTAAGTTGATTCATTTTCAGTAATAAAAATAATACTTTTCCCATCCCAATGCATGGATTGTCTATGGTTTGGTTAATTTATGCTTGATTTCCAACCCTTGAGTAGAGAAGTAGCATGCATGCATAGTTGTTGTTTGTCTTGAGTGCAGGTCATCTGTGGAAGGAGTAGTGCAAGCAAGTAATCGAAGAGCAACAAAGGATCTACATCGAACGTCGATAATAAGGTTAGTAGTCCTTTTCCATGCATTTACTGTGAAAGAGGGGTTTGAGTCTTGGGTTGTAGGTTAAAAAGTAATTTCTTTCGGTCAAAATCTGCATGCAAGTCTTACCCTAGTTTGCTAGTCCGTAGGGTATTTTTCCCAACAACAGAATTGGCGACCATACTGGGGAAAATACTCTTTAGGGTTTCTAGATTTATTTGAGTTTTTGGGTAGTTTAAGGATTAGGTTTTCTGTTTTTATTTGCCTATCTTTTTCTATAAGGTCTGAGCTAGCAGGGAGCCTAGTTCTTCATACCAGTTTTCCCTGACTTTTTCTTGACGGTAGTTGTCGAGACACACAGAGGTACACGCGGCCTACATAAGGCCTGCACGCGTGTACCCACGCCTTATTCTCTTACAACCCGCATGTGAACGCTAGCTGTAGAGATAGAAGTAGCATGTAGGAGTTCAGAGAACTTTAGAGGCAGTCCTCCTCTTCCCTGTTAGAATTATACATTCTCAGGGGGTTCTATGGAATCCTGTCCGAGTCTTGCTGGTTCACACTCCTATCTTAGATTGCTTTTTTCGCCTTATTATTCCTTGCATTATTTTTCTTTTCTGCTAGAAAGAGCATCCAAGCCTTCAAGGGACTCTGGTTATCAATACCAGAGGCCTCTTCCTGGTATGGACTGCCTATTTTCATTTTTGTCTTAGAATTTAGACATACACGCGGCCTGTACAAGGTCAGCTCGCATGTACACGCTTCCCATTTCTGCTCAGCACGCGTTTGCACGCGTGCTATTTTAGTGATAGTCGCATGCTTGACAGGTTACTTTTTGTTCAGGGTGGGGCATTCATCCCCTCCTTTGATAAGAGGTATTCCTCTTAGGTGTTTGAGTCTAGGTTTGAATAGTTAGTAGGTTAGGTCATCTTACCCTTAGCCTGCTTTTTTGATAGTTGACAGAAAATAAAATATTTTTTTTGTTTTTTTTTTGTTTTTAGACAAGCGTGAGATTCTTTGTTTTTTGTTTTTATTTCCATTGTGTGAATATCTACTCCAATTCTTTGTGATCTTCACTTTAAGCCATAATTTGTCTTTCTTGGTTTTGTGCTTGTCGGTATTTTCCCTTTGTTGCTTTACTAGCACTTAAATAAAAAAAATCTCTTTTCATTGTCTTCTTTGGTTGAAGAGTGTGTTTCTGCATCATTAGCTAGGGATAAGTCTTTTATTTCACAAGTTTTTACAGTGCATTTAGAGCATAAGTAGCTCGTAGTCGAGCAAAATTCCTTTAAGTTTCCTGTATAAAATCTTAGAAAATTTGAAAAGAAAAAGAAATCTTTCTTTGTGAAAAGTTGTTGAAATTTTGCATTTAGTAAAAGTCTTTTGTTTCCAGCTTTTTTCATTCATTTTTGCTTTCATATTTACACATCATCAGTTTCACCTTCATACCCCTTGACGTAAGAAAAATCCTTAAAAGCAATGCTAATCTTAAAATCTACTAGACTTTTATGTTTGTAGGGTTCACAAACTAGTTCAGGATTAGGGCCTTGAATTAGGTTGGAGAGGAAACTCTTCAAGGCCACTCAAAACCAAACATTAGAGTCTGAGGTAGGGAGTGTCTAAGTCCAGTTTCATGGAAGTTATCCGGGACCCCCCTCTAACACAGGGGATAAACACGAGGTCGCGTGCGAAAAGGTAGCGGAGATAACCCCTCCAAAGACGGACCAATCGTAGTGCAGAACACATACAGAGGACTTGTTTTGGGATTCTGTTGTTTTCATTTTCCACGGGGCTTTGTGGGTCTCGAATCTGTTCAAGGTCCTCAGTTGTCTTCCATACCATTTTCTCTCGATACCCTTGACAGGTTTCAGGCTTGATACCCTGCTCATTGTGGTCTACCCGACTTTCGACTGTACCGGCCTGGTGACTATTCGCGTGCTGGCAACCTAGTTGCCAATCTTTTTAGGGACATACACAGGTGACTGTGGGGGTATACCATGGTACCTAGGACAGACATCAGGCCATGCTTTGTAGATTATACCTGGAGGGTGCTTCCATGTTCAAGTTTCACTTGCACTGGTAAGTTGCTCTAGTGTTGGTTGTTGTAACTGTTCTTCCAAATAGTTCAGTGATTGCTTGTCTTATCTCTTAGGGGCTTCTTTTTAGTGTGTGTTACTTTTTAACATGTAGAATACCTTAGCGTGTCTTGTATCTTCTCACACAGTGGAGGATCCCGAGCTCCACCGGTCACGAAGGCTTCTGGGCCTGCTGCCGGTTACACTGGAGCCACCCCTGCCACCATTAAGGTGGAAGCTAGACCAACAAGGGTCTTTCGAAGTGACCGGGTTACAAAACTTTGTGCCCAAACAAATCTCGAAGGAATCAACCACCAATCTTGTCTTAGTTGAAACCCCAACCACTTATATCTGGGCATTGTTTACTGCACCAATTCAATTTCACGAATGCGAGACAGTGCCTCACACAGCTATGGAAACAAACATTGTTACTTCTTCTGGGAATTCTTCCATTCCCACCACAGTTGCTACCATAGGAGAATCATCTCCTAACTTACCATTGTCGTTCTGAGCCACCATGGTCTTGGCCGCAACTATGTCGCACAGTGGACCGAACCCGTCTATGGCGACGGCCACAATCCCCTTCACACCTAGTGCGATAGGCCCTCCGTTCTCATACAGTATGCCTAGTTCGGGTACAAGTCCTGCACTAACCTACTCCACTTTACAGACTTTGGGTTTGGGGGCAGGGAGCTCTAATGCTCCTCTGCAAGGTCAACTTGGGGGCACTCCTGTCCCTTTTAATGCTTTTCCTTACGCCGAAGGTCATATCCCTCCTTTGTCCCCTTCGCTTGGTGGTCCGCATCCGTAGTCTGCCAGGCAACCTACACACACTTGTTTATTTGGAGCAGGGAGTCAAGGAACACCTGCGCATAGTATGCCGGTAGGTTCGTCACTGTTTATTTGGAATGGGACATTTTGTAACAACACTTTCTCATCCACCGCTTTCTCGTCTGGGGGAAATCCCATTTTTGGACAGTCTACTCCTGCGCAGGGTACTATTCCTGCGCAGGGGGCACATATAGCAGGACCATGGAACTCAGGACAAGGATCCGTTCCCTCCTCTGGAATGCCATTCTGGGGTAATTCTTTCCACAGTCAATGGAACCCTGGACAGACTACTATGCCTCTCTCATCAGGACCGGCATGGGGTAATCCTTCCCAAATTCCTTCAAACAGGATGCATTCCCAACACCCTATGTCCTTTATGGGAAATCAGCCGATGATGTCTCCACAGATGAAAAATCCTTACACTAGTCAGGGCCATGGTTTCTACCAGAATCCGGGCCAACAACCAAACTTTTCCTGGCAACCTGGTGCCAGTCAAACTCCACGACCCTTTTTCCCAGGTTATCAGCAGCAACCCAAACTACCATTCCTGGTGACTTTACACTTGCCAGAATTGACAAGGTTATTAAATGATCCTATTTGTCATGATCCACGTTGGCCTCCTATGCCAACGAAGTTGCCTTCGGACATTCCAAAATTCTAGGCCAAGCCTAATGAAGATCCAAGTGATCATGTGACTACCTTCCATCTTTGGTGTTCATCTAACTCATTGAAAGATGACTCCGTACAGTTGTGATTGTTTCAACGCACTCTTATCGGGAGTGCCGTGAAATGGTACATATAGCTAGATCGCTCAAGATACTCTTCTTTTGGTGAATTGGTGATGGCCTTCCTTAACCATTTCCAGTTACTTATGAGATACGACGTTGGTACAGAGCTTCTCACCAATTTCGAACAGACAACAGCGGACCATATCTCTGATCATATCCGAGAGTGGAGATGCCAGAAGAGTCTAATCAAAGTACCAGTACCACCAGCATTCCTTCTTGAGTGGTTCCTTAAGTCTTTGGTCCCACAATTATCCAAAGACGTTGTGACTTCCAGAGTTTTCTCCGAAGAAGATGCCATCATGAGGGCTCAACAGTTTGAGCTCATCTATTCTCAGTCTGGTTTATTATACAACATCTTGCCAGATGCGCTACGTTCGATACTGGATAAAACTAGACAGAGAGATGGACCACATGCCGATGATATTGTTGGTTCAGCACAAACCAAGCCCGCTGAGCAATTGGAAAAACAGTTGCAACAGTTATCTATACAACACACAGCAGCCAGCCAGACTACTGCTTTGGCTGCTCCCCCTACCCAAACATCAGATGTACACTCCGTGCAGTCGACTAACCCAAAGGCCACCCAACAGCCTGAAGGGAAGGAAAAACAATGAAAGAAGGGTAAGGGGGATAAAAAACCCACCGATAATGCTGGCGGGGACACCACGGAAAAATGGAAGGCGAGGTACCCGTGCAACTTGTGTGCAGAAGACCACCCGACCCATCTTTTTCCTCGACTTGCAGAGGCCCAAAAGTTTGTCACACAGCAACAACAGGCAGTGTTGACTAATCCTTTTCAACATGGGAAAAATTTAACTCAAGCCTTTACAAGTATAGAAGGGGGTAGCCAAGAAACCTGCCCTCCTCCAAATAATCCCTCATCTGTGAACGTATATATGGTTAGGGGTGATGCTTTCATAACGACTAGAGCGCACGACTATAGTAAACCAAGTGCTTCTAAGAAGGGTAATGAAGTTGATCTCCCATCTCTTCCTCTACAGATTGAGAAGATGTTGGGAGAAACAATGACACACATTCCAAAGGGTGCATTTAAAAAAGCTTCTCACAACCCAAATTCAAGGGCTACCCATAATTACTCTATGGTGGAGGATTTATCACAAACCCCTTGTGCGATGTCTGCTTTGGAGGTCCTCCAAAGTTGCCCTGCTCAGAGGAAAGCCTTGTTAACTGCTTTGGGCTCTACTGAGACTTGTAATCCGAGTACCATCATGTTAGATACAACCGACTTAAAACCTTGTTTGCCTTACCACATAGCGTTTCAGATAGTAGTGGCTCATCCCATGAAGACTTTTACATGGAATATCATTCACACGGTGGTCGACAAGGGCGCCTCGACATGCGTTATGTCGTTAGCATGTTGGAAGGCCATTGGCTAGCCCACTTTGTCTCCATCACCTACTCTACTCAATACTTTCGACGGTCGTTCTTTCCGACCACATGGCATCGTTCCTTCTTTCCCTGTGCAGTTAGGAGGGAAGACCGTGTGTGTCGAAGTAGAGGTAGTCGATGCTCCCCTCGACTATAACCTCTTGTTAGGTCAGAGTTGGACTTATGGTATGCAATCTGTGGTTGCTATAGTTTTCTGTGTCTTGTTGTTTCCACACGAAGGCCAGATAGTGACCATTGATCAATTGTCTTTCTCCAGACCTGACCCAGCTTTGGGGGCATCCACGGTCCCCCTGATTGATAATCCTAAACCAGGTGTCGTTAATGTAGGAGTTGGTTTGTGCCCGTCCTTGATGGGTACCTTCAATTACCCACCTCCTCATGACGATGTCAAATTTATATCTAATCACCATAAGATTGAGATTTTTCAAGTTTCGTCATTCCGCACGACTTACTTTGAGGATCCTTGGATTCTTCCTTCCCCATCAGCCATGATGGATGAGACAGGGCACCCCGGCATGTCCATGCCCTTGTCAATCGCTGAGGTAGCGTACTCTTTAGTCCAGCAAGCCTTAGCTAACCCTGATCCGACTCCGGCACAAGAGTTGGATCCACTTCTAGAGCCTATTTGGGCTCAGGGTTCTCTCGCTAACGTCGATTCGTTAGACTTAGTCTTTCCTTCTGACGAAGCAGTAATCGAAGAAATGACTAGTCCAGAAAAACCTTGGGAATATCTTCATCACATATCATATTTCCTCCCAGAGTTAAGCCAAATCGAGGCAGGAGAATTAACTGTTACCATGACGGGAGATCAAACATGTCCTATTAATCTCTTAGCTACACAGGAAATTTATGCTGAGGGTAATATGGCGACTATCGCTGAAACTATACCCATCAACATCTCTCGAAACCTTGGTGTCATGGAGAATGTCTTCATCGGAGCGGATTGCTCCCCCGAAGAGATTCAAATTTACACGGATCTTTTCAAAGAATTTCGCGACGTTTTTGCCTGGTCTTATGAGGAAATTCCAGGTATCGATCCGAAAATAGTTGAACATGAAATCACAACGTATCCTGATGCCAAGCCTGTTCGAAAAAAACTTCATCCAGTCAATCCTAAGAAAGCAGTAGCCATCAAGATTGAGGTTGAGAAATTGATAAAGGCCGATTTCATTTATCCTATTCATTTGACTCAATGGGTGTCAAATCCCGTGCCAGTCAATCAAAAACAAGGCACAATTCCTGTATGTACCGATTTTCATGATTTGAACAAGGCATGTCTCAAAGATAATTTTCCAACACCATTCATTGACCAGATCATTGATGAATGTGATGGTTGTGAATCCTTTTCATTCATGGATGGATTTTCGGGATATAATCAAATCCAAATCAAACCTAAAGACCAACACAAAATGACATTCATTTGTCCGTGGGGTACATTCACATATCGTAAGATGCCTTTTGGCCTTAAAAATGATGGAGCCACATTCCACCGAGCCATGTATTTTGCGTTTCATGACCTCAAGCATATAGTTGAGGCCTATCTAGATGATTTAGCATCACGCTCTCGCAAGCGAATGGATCATCCCACGCACCTTAGACTAATCTTCGAACGTTGTCGCTACTTCAGGATTCACTTGAATCCAAACAAGTGCAGCTTCTGCGTAATGTCAGGATGTTTGTTAGGTTTCATCGTATCAACAACAAGGATCATGTTCGATCCTCTTAAGGTGGAGACAATAATCTATTTCCCCCCCCCACGGACAATCTTACAACTTCAGAGTCTACAAGGCAAGGCAAACTTCTTACGATGCTTCATCGCCAACTATGCCGAAATCACCAAGGGATTTATGCGTTTGCTAAAGAAAGATGTTCCTTTTTTCTGGGACGAAGCCACTCAACGCTCTTTCGACACATTAAAACACGCCCTCACAACCGCACCTCTGCTACAACCACCTAATTATAACAAAGATTTCTTATTATATCTGGTTGCCGCAGAGTCAACCATAGGCATGGTTTTAGTTCAGGAAGACAATTCATTTTCAGAATACGTGATCTATTACCTGAGTCGAGGCCTCGTAGGACCGGAACTCAATTATTCTCATATAGAAAAACTTGCGTTGGCAGTAGTTCATGCTATTCAACGGTTCTGTCACTATGTTCTGTTTCGCAAGACCACCGTCATTGTTGTTGTGAATCCATTCCAGTATATATTGACACAATGAGTTATAGGCGGAAAAAGCAGTAGATGGATAGTCATCCTCTAATAATTTTACTTAGACTTTGTTTCAGCAAAGTCCAAGAAGTCATTGGTCTTCACAGAACTTATTTCAGAACTTCCGGTTGAGTCAGGTGACATTGTGCCCGAGGAATCACCTATCCGCGGGGATATGTTTTTGATTGCATCTTCAGACCCCTGGTACGGAGATATACTTATCTATCTCCAGACTTTGAAGTGCCCCACCTCTACTTCTCGTGACGAGCATTGGTGGATACGCCATCAGGCTAAGAATTATTTCATACTCGTTGATACGTTGTATAGGAGAGGTGTAGACTGCATCTTGAGTCGATGTCTCACTCATGAGGAGGCCGTCATAGTGCTAAACGATTGTCATACTGGAGCTTGTGGCATTCATTTATCTGGGTTGGCAACAACCCAAAAGATTCTACGAGTAGGTTACTTCTGGCCGACACTTATCAAAGATTGTATCAAATCGGTCAAGAAGTGCCATCCGTGCCAAGTCTTCTCTCGGAAGATGAGAGCACATCCTTCTCCTATGTTTCCTGTCATCATAGTTGGTCCCTTCACTAAGTGGGAGATTGATTACACTACATGCAACCCCCCGTCAGCAAGGGGGCACCGCTATATCATTGTAGCTGTCGACTACTTCACTAAGTGGGTTGAAGCTATGCCAACGTTTAAAGATGATGGAGATACTGCAACTCTCTTCTTATTCAACCAGATCATAGCAAGGTTCGACGTCCCAAGAGATATTTTCACTGACCATGGCAGTCACTTTTAGAACCAAATGATAACCAAATTAACATCAAATCTTGGGTTACAGCAGGAACATTCATCACCTTACTACCCCCAAGCCAATGGGCAGGTGGAAGCTATAAACAAAACTCTTAAGACTATTCTACAATGAACTATCAACTCAGCCAATTCAAATTGGCATTTGATGTTATACTCGGCATTATGGGCTTACCAAACATCTATTAAGACTACAACCGGTTTCTCACCTTTCCAACTCTTTTATGGGCTAGAGGTAGTCTTGCCCATCGAATGTCAAATCCCATCTCTGAAATTGGCAGTACAGTTATTGCCAGACACTTCTCCACTTGAAGAACGGTTAGTACACCTTGAGCAGCTTGATGAGTAGCGTTGTGATGTGGCCCTGGCCAACGAGGCTCATAAACATAAGTTCAAGTGTCAATATGATAGGTCCATTCATCCTCATATTTTCTCTAAAGGCGACCTTGTCCTGGTCTATGACCAAGACAAGGACCCCCTAGGGGAAGGAAAGTTTAAACCCATGTGGTTCGGACCCTTCATTATAAAAGAGGTATTAAAAAAGGGCTCTTATCGTTTGGTTGATTTTGAAGGGAATGCTTTGGTGGAGCCTAGAAATGGGCTCTACCTCAAGAAGTATTACTCATAGATAGGTCACTGTGGGTAACTTTTTGTAACATATGTATAGTCTTTTTACTATTACTTTTTTACGTTTCTTTTAAAGTGTTATGGACGTGTCATTGATGTTATCTTTCATCAATATGGTATATATCAAGTGAGTTCGAGGTGTTCGTTGGATATGCAGATGGTGCTAGTCGACACACGTAGAGGCTTGCCTCCGTAGCTTGGGTAATCTTTACACCTCAGGATCAGTTGTTATCTTCCGGAGGTATATGATTAGGTGACACCACAAATAATGACACTGAGTATAGTGCAGTTATTGAGTTGCTTCGTGACGCCTTGTCATTGGGTATCTCTCATCTTTGGGTCTATCTCGACACTCAAATGGTTGTGTTGCAGCTAAACAGAGTATACCGGGTTCATGATCCAACTTTACACTAACGATTCATTAGGGTACGTCTCTTAGAATGAAACTTTGATTATATTACATATTTTCATGTTCCTAGGAGATTAAACCAAATTACAAATACTCTAGCTAATCAAATTTTAGATTGGCATCTTGCCCACATATAAAAATAACATGGACATAAACATGTGAATACATTTTTGCACACATAATCCATAAGACACAAAAAAGATAAAAACCATATATAAACATCACAAAATACTCAGAGTACATAGATGGACGCAAGTGCCTAAAAAATGGGAATAGTAACGAGTCACCGGGCTTATGCCCTCAAAGAATATATACAAATAGGTGCTCGTGGCACATCAAAAGTCTAAGTCTGTTCAGGGCCTATGGGCCCTGTTATAATCATCTACAGCACAGGCTAAACGCCTAAACAATCGGACCCATGTCCGAGGTGCCCCCACGACATGAGGCTGCATGGATGGCGACAGGTCCTCTATCTCTGCCATCGGGACTGTGCGAGTGAGCGCAGTGAAGTTCCGCTCAATTCATCTAATGTTGACGGGCGAAACAGTCCGTCCGTCAACTAGGAGAGTGGAACCGGTCCTGGGTTGTCTAAATAACCCAAGCCGTTTGGAATGGACCACCCTGACGAGTTTAACGGCTCCGTTGGCCGCTCTAAGGTCTTTTAAGAAAACCAAAGATAAACTGATCTAAACTAACTAAAACAAATAAAACTAACAAAAATAAATAAACAAACTAAAACTAACTAAACTAACTAACAAACTAAACAAATTAAACTAATTAAACTAAATAAAGGAAACTAAACTAATCTATCTAAAACAAACTACTAAATTAAACTAACTATTCTAACAATTATATACAATCTACTAATTACTATTATAATAACTCAAATCAACTATCTAATTACCAACTGCAATATTACTTATTCACAAATGTACATTATAAACAATCTACATATTTAATTAAAACCTGCAAAACTCAAGTATTCTCTGCCTTAAGACAACCAGGAATCTCTTTTTGATTTTTATATTTTATGGAAAGAAATAAACATTATTGAAATTAAACAATCTAATATTATTACTGAAATTAAACAATCTAATATAAATTTAATTAAACTTATATCCGAATTAAACTACTTAATGAAAACAATAAACAACAGACTAATTGACCTGGAAACGCTCCAAGTCTGCCCTGTGTATGATAACTTCTACGCTGGTCGGAGGAAGAAATTTGCACCGGTTAGTCCATAAGCTTCTCGAAAACGATAGGCTGTGCTACTTCTTGAAGTGTTTCACAGGACAAACAAGACATAAAAGAAAATCATAACAATCTTATGATTATAAATTCCTGCAATAAGGGAAACCTGTTATGCAAGGATTTATATATAACAATTCGATTTATGAAGAAGATAAACCTGTCATTCACAAACTGAATTAACAATTGTTATGTCTTTTATCTATTTGGAAGAGACAAGATATGGATTACAATAATTAAAATTATATCATTTGCATATGATCTAGATAGCTAAAGTAGTCATAAATCATAAACAAAGTGATATACAAAACATGAAACAAAACGTTGATATATTGAAAAGCTAAAGCTGTGACAAAACATCAATTCTGCTCCAGTTTGCATTAGAATTCCATATCCTTGTTCTCCCATGAATGAGGATGATGATTATTACAAAAATCATTAGTATTTATAAGTCTCTTCACAAGGTAAGACTCCCTTGTGAATAATATCAAACAGTTTTACATGATCAGGGAGATATCCCAAAATCTCCTAAACTAAGAAAATAAAATGCAAGTGAAATCTTTGAGACATCCCCTAACTGCTCATCATATCTACTGCCAATTCGAATTTACCTGCAATAGAACACAAATATCCAATTAGAAAGATATTTCATTAAGAAAACAATAAAAAAATTATTCCACAGACTTAGCTACAAAATCTTCTGAGTCTGTAGCTAGTCAAGAATAGCATACAAGACCGGATAGCAATCAAATAAAATCAAATCCAATCATCTTTTATTAATCATCAAAAAACGAATTTCCAATGATTCAAGTGAAACTATCATTTAAATTAAACAATATCAAAATGAATGCAATCGAAACAGAGTAAAAAATGCTCTGTTTTTAGTTACCATAAAACTAGGTCATATAGCAATCAAACTGTTTCATATTAAATGAAATGAATGGTGAATCGTTATCATATGGGATTCGATGTAATCCAATACAATCACAACCATAATTTAATCCAACAAACTCATAATCTACCATGGTCAACATCGATTTGATACTGTTGTAACGATAAGCATAAGATTCCTATTGTTTCAATCAAAAACCAATATGGGAAGGCTGTTACGATACAGTAAAAATGAAAAGTGCATAACAATATTAACCATCTTTGCCATAGATTTAGATTGATGGGCGTTACACAGTCAAAATTCAAAAGCATTGATAACCATAAGCTGGGTAGCAATCAAATAAAATCGAGTTTGAATCAAATATAGAACAATTCGTCATCCTGAGTATGATCATTTCCGTTTTACAAATCCATTCGTAACCGAATATCCATTGTCATTTCAATTCAAAAGAGAACAGGGTCGACGGGCCACAACGAATTGACTGGCTGGGACTTGTATGACTATTACGATTTGTATCAATTCACGATTTGGGTAAATATAAAACAAAACCTTTTTTAAACATAATCCAAACCGTATTCGAGCTGGTCAAAGTCATATGTAAATAAAATTGTAACAGATAACCATCGTTTACCCATCATATGCATCATAACCAATTCCGATCAAAACATAGATCGTGTTTCAAAATTTGAAATGCAAAACAGTTTGTGTCCATAATGGATGCAACAGAACATTCAATTGCAACCAATTTAAAAAAACCAAATCCACATTATGATTAATAGGATCAAATCAAAACTAAAATGATAACGAAATTCGATTTATCAAAATGAAATTATATACAGCAATGCATGCTTATGTGTCAACACTAATCCACACTATAAACAGAGCTTATGAATGTGTCACATATAAACAGGGGATAGTCATACCAACGAGGTTGCTCGGACTATGCCAATTTCGAATTGACGATTGCTGTAGCCGACTCGACGTTCTTGAATAAAATTGAACCTGTTGTTCGCTGTCTCTTGTCAGTGGGTTGCACCTTCGCATTGTGACTGGTGATTTTTTCCACTTGATCCTCCAGAGCATGAATTCTGGATTGCAACATCGGCACATCTAGGTAGTATCTTTCCAACCATAATCCACACTGATCGCATGGTGGAGCTGCTAGTTGAGATTGAGCAGGAGGGGGTTTCGACGAGTCACTAGGGGTTTCACAGGGCATTTCAATGCCGGGATAACTTGGATCATCTTGTAAACAAGGTGGTAGGTTATTGACAAAATCATACGCGGGTTTGTCACACAGACCTTCGGAATAGGGATACTCGCTTGCTAAGAAACGTTCAATTTCCGAGTCAAAATCTTCACTGAGCACAATAGGGTCAGGGTTGACAGGTGCTTTTGGTTTGTTTCTTGCCATGCGAGAGATTAACCGAGCATTTTTCTTGCCTATAGAATTGGCATTAGGTTTGGTCTTGGGATTTTTAGCCACGGGTTTAACATGCTCCACATCTGTGGTCACAAAATTGGGTAGAACAATAGGTGTCTCGGGTAGAGGTTTGGGTAGCAGGGCACTGTAAGGGACAGGGGGGATAGGTTTGCTTTCGCTCACCACAGGTTTATCAACCTGTGGTGGGTTCGAGTCATCAAAATCATTACGTTTAAGGAAATTCTCCCAATAGTCACGACGTAACCCCAACTCATAAACCATAAGCATTTTAATTAACCCGAAATGGAAGAGGCTAGTATCGGCCTGGTTGCTTTTGTACCTTTTAGTCATCTTAAACAGACTCCTATGCAGGTAGTGAGGCATATTAAGCTCGTAGCCTATAAAAAACATCAATAGACGAAGGTGAAACAAGAAAACGAACCCATACCTGCCCTCGCAAGTAATGAATTACTTGATTATCATTAGCAGGTCATGCCAGCGTTGTTTTAGCATATTTGCAGGCAATCCTTTGTTGCAGGAGTTCACCATCCGAGATCAGAAGAACAATGTCCATGGGACATCTTTCACCTTGCAATTTTTCGACCACTTGTGTCCAGTAGCAGGCAGACTGGTAGCCAAACTAAGAAATTGCTCATTAATTTCCAGTTGCACATCCCCAACCTTGGCTCGGCAGCCATCGAAGGTTAACGCAAATTGCCGAGCCACACCAGGGTTAAAACCATCGAATCTTCGAATGAACGGGAGCCATCCAAACTCTTCCAGGTCGCTATAAGTGCCATCTAACATCAACAATGCTTGGCAACCGTTGGGTTCGGCCCTTACGACTAGAGCCATGGCTTGTGTGCATAGTAGGGTTTGGATTGATCAATACAATACACAGAGGCGAAACTCGTTACGGCTAACAGCTGCAAGTGCTCAAAGGGGAATTAATTAATTGTATGTGTGTGAAGGTGGTGGGATTATCACCGCCATGCAGGATAATAATGGCACAGTACAGTGCTATTCCATCCACCATAATATCGTTTAAACCATATGAATCATCCAACCCGACAATTTAGGCGGTGGATAATTGTATCAACTTGCCATACCAAGACCATATATTATATCAATGATTCATTGCATAAATTCAAACCAATAAACCAAAACCCAAAGTTAACCAATGCACCATTGCATAACTTCAAGCTATTTCCATGAAACTCGTGATATTACCAAAGCGCTTGTTGCATAGTCAAATGTTTTGATTCGAAGTTTTTTTTGTAAAATATTGTAACAAAAGATCTCATAAAATTGATAAGTCAAGAGCTCATAACAATAAGGATCATATCATATAATACCAAAATCAACCATGACCTTTATAGAATCAAATGTAACCAATAAATTTGCAAGCTCAACGGCTTATTAATCGAATAAAATCAAAATGCGCAATCAAAGTAAAAGTAGGTAAATGGACGTAGTTTGAAAATCATCCCAGCCACTTAATAGCAAACCAAAGGTAACTGATTTTCAGAATATCAATGAGAAGATCACGACAGTCCAAATAGTGGTGGAGGAGTTTTCACGCTTTCAGTCATGAAAACTAAATCGAAACCAATTGCAATTGTCGCATGAAATAAAAAGAATGTCTGCTTGCAAAAAGCGATGATGACTTGACGTTCAGGAGAAAAAGGTGTAGGCATCTTATATGGCAATTGAAAAAATTGAATTGGCTGCCAACAATACCCTCTCGGCCTCTCCGGCTGGGAGGTTCCCTGCTACTGCTGCTCCCCCAGTGGCGGCAGTCGCGGCTTATGGCCGTGGACGACGCCTGTTCCGTGCATAGTCGGCAGGTTGCATAGGTCCCACATCTACATACAACAAAAGTTTATCCATCAAATACTATGGCATAAAAATGGTATATATAACAAAAAGACAAAAAAATTACATATGCAAACAAAAAAAACTACAAAGGTGGAGACTTACCGATCTCCCCTCGCTCCTCACCAGGAGGCACGGGTATCTCAGGATCTCTAGAGAAATCTATCCCTGCATATGGGTAGTCCTCGATAATAGGGATCTGTCATGATAGCCAAGCAAAGAAATCATCGTCAAAGGACTCAATGGTTCTTCCACCACCCTGTCGCAGCAGTAACACTGCCCATCTACACACTACAGGGAAAGATGCCCGATGTCCTTGTACTACAACCCGAGGACTGAAACTTGGAACTCTCTCAAAAAAGAATGAACACAAGATGGTATCGAACCCGAAGTTCCTCTGTGTCCACTGTCGGCAATCTGTCAATTCCCTCTTCATGCACTCAAGCAATGTGGTACTCCAATCAAAAATTTGTGCATTCATGCACTGGATGGCACAGTTCATCTGTGCACGCGAAGCCTGATGCATGGCTGCTGAGCCGATAATCCGCCCAATCAATAACAATATAGTCTGTAGTGCTAAGCTGGTAATCTTGTTAATGGGTACCTGGGATCCCCCACGTTCGGTCCCAGCCTCACAGTGCTCAGCTATCAACTCCGAGATCTTGCTTGTCCCTACAGGAAAAGTCTGGAAGTTGACTGGTTCCCCTCTCCTTGAGAGGCCAGTCAAAAAGTAAATATCCTCAGTGGTGGGCACCAATGATTGCCCCTCTAGCATAAATGTCTTTGCATCAGGATGCCAGTAATCAATCAAGGCATTCAATAGCCTTGGTTGCACGCACATAAACGGACATAGAAACAATTTGAGTAAACCGTATTGCATTAACACGGCCACAACATTCGGATCTGCAGCAACCAACTCATTGATTGCCTCATGCTCCCTTTCCCTCCACTGGACATACATCTTGCCAACACAACAAGGTAAAGGAGGGTTAGTACTTCCTTTTAGTTTTCTTCTTCATCATAAAAGGAAGGTACATGTAGGCTATAGAGGTGACAGTCACGTGTACACATGGGAAGACTTTACTCTGCACGCGTGTACCTAGGGCCGACCTTTTTAAGGTCAACGCCCACCCAAAAAACCAACTAAATAATTAAATTGAAGTATTGAATAGCTAGGTAAGGGAGTTTGTACTTACTTGTTCTAAGAAGAAGTTCGTTTCGTCCACTGTATCTCCTAAAATCACTATATTTGGAAAAGGGGGTCTTTTGGCTCCAGAGTCAATTTCCAAATCAGCAATGGTGATAATGAGCTGCCAACTTCTATTTATAGACTTTTTGGCCTCTTTTTGTCACTTTTTTGGCCCCCCTTATCAGTTTCGTTATACCAAAAACCATTTAGAGTGATCCAGGAGTTATATGGGAGGGATTTGATCAGGTATTGGGAGAATTTTTTCTTGAGTTTCGAAAAAATAATGACGGTCCATAATTTTTTTTTTTTTTTTTTTCAAAAATCAACTTGAGTATATAGGTTAGGATACCACCCCAACTTTTGCATCTCGTTGCCTTTTTATTATGCTATAGGATCGATCCCATCAGGTTGTGACATGGAACCGTCATATCTTCTATAGAAGTGTTGCGACTTGGTGGTAGAGCTTACCAGAACATGGATGCCCTAGGTAGGTCCTGGTTGCATTATGGTGTCCATGCCATTTCTAAAAACACTGTAGGCTTGGGAGTTTGTATAGTCTTTCCTAAATATGAGTTTGAGCCTCATTTGCATGAGTCTTTTTCACTCTTTGTATTACCCTTAGGACTCCCAAAAAATAATGGGTCTCCTTTTAAGCCCTTTTCAGACCCTCTAAAAATGAAAAGATTGTCGAGTGATCTTGTGACCTTTCACGATCGTTAAACTGAAATTTGAAGTCACGTCTGTCCAGTGGTAGTCTACCCCTTTTTCGGTCCGGAAAGTCAACTGTATGAACAAAGGTATACTCTATCAAATTCCTATTCTTTAGAAGAGTACTCTCAGGTATAATTTTATTCCTTTTTCGGGCCTGAGGGACTAAATTTATGAAAAAGAAACCCCCACGGAGTCCATAGTTAAGCTCTTTTCAGACTCCCTAAAATTGAAAAGATCACCGAGTGACCTTATTCTTTCACACTCATTAACTTGATCTAGAAGAATATTCCTGACGAAGTCTATAGTTAAGCTTTTTTCAGACTCCTTAAAGTGAAAAAATAGCCGAGTGATCTTGTCCTTGTCACACTCGTTAAAATGGTTTTGAATTGATGTCTAATTGGTGCTAGTTTATCCCTTTTTCAAACCGACTAGACTATTGTCGAAAACGGTACCCCAATGGAGTCTCCTTTTATGCTTTTTCAGACTCTCTAAATATGAAAAAACACCGAGCTTACCTTCTCTGGGCTCGTTAAACTTACATCGAAGGACGTTACCATTGTGTGTTCTATCAACCGCATTTGCATACCTTATCCACCAGCCTTGTGATAGTTTGCTTCTACATCTTAACACCTTTGGCCGCCGGAGGATTTTTCCCGAGTATCATTTTACCAGAACATCAGTCTTGTCCTTGTGCCTCGAGCTTGTATGTTTGCAGTACTTGTTCCTCCATTGTAACATAATATTCCTTTATTCTTTTTCCAAAATTATCGAAAAGAACAAAAAAATCAAATATACCCCAAAAAGAGGATGGGAAAAGTATTTTCCTTATTGGCAGCATAATGAGTCGCCCTTGGATATAGTACATATGTCCATTTGATCATTAGACTATGGGATGTAGTACGACCTTAGGAAGATTTTCTCACTATATAGAGTTGTGTCCTCCACCGTTTGGTTACTCTTCCAAACATATGGAGAGTTTGCATTGCCTCCTACTTCATAGACTTATGATTAACATATATGTTGCCTGAGTCTTATCACTTGTCGTGCTATTTTCCAAGGGAAGTTTGTCACTAAGCCTGAGTTGGACCCTCTGCAATATGTCTCTTGTCCACATGCTCGACCATCCTGAATGTCCAATCAAGTCCTTGTTTGAAATCACTGAAGCCTTCAGTCCGATCATCAAGATTATCAAGTCCATAACCGATGAGCCATCGAAGACCTCTGGGTACTGCAGTCATACACTCATATTACACTCCTACCTGAGTTTTACAAGATTTTGAAGTTGTTGCTCGAGCTCTGAAGTATAGTCATCAGGCCGAATCAACTTCTGGAAGATGGGTACTCTATATGTATATATTTCTGATTTCGAGATGTAGCTCCACTGTGTATTATTTGCAGCTACTCTTTATAGTTATTTGAAATGGATATACAGTGTATTTGATTGGTATCCATGGTTCTATTTTATCCTGAGCATGGGTATGCTTGCCTCGGCGAGACATTTTTTATTTTGCAGACAACACCTCCTGGTTCCTGATCCTTGGGCTCACTCGTTCAGCACATCAGTAAAGATTGGTAATGTATTTCAGCCATCAGATGCTCTTCTGACCTCACACATTAGGGGGCATCTGTTATAACCCTAAATTGCACCACAAATGCTTACCTGGCATTAGGCCAACTCATATACCTTCATTGCCAAAACATCTGCTGAACAACTCTTTGGAAATCCTCTTGTGTCAAGGCCCACGCACCCTAACCCATTACTGCATGCGTGTGCACGCTGGCTGGCTCACTACAGCCCGCATGTACCTAAAAAAGCATGAAAAAAGTAAAGTTGCCGACAAAACAAAAGGATATGGGTCAGTTAACTGAAACTCCTGGCCATGCATGGCCGAGGGTTCATCCAAAACCCTAGCTCCTTCTAGCCTATAAAAGAAGGGGTAGGGGTACCATTTGGAGGAGGAAAAAATATAGCGAAGAAACTCTACCCATTTACGTAATCCATTGTCCCAACCCTTTAGCCTTTCCTCATGCCAAAGGAGATTTAATGAAAAGAAGTTGAAGGACAGAAGAAGAGGAGCCTAGGATCAGGTTCGAGGAGCGATGGCCAGTCTCAACTTTGATTGTAAGTTGATTCATTTTTAGTAATAAAAAGAATACTTTTCCTGTCCCAATGCATGGATTGTCTATGGTTTGGTTAATTTATGCTTGATTTATAACCCTTGAGTAGAGAAGTATCATGCATGCATAGTTGTTGTTTGTCTTGAGTGTAGGTCATCTGTGGAAGGACCAGTGCAAGCAAGTAATCGAAGAGTAATGGAGGATCTACATCGAACGTCGGTAATAAGGTTAGTAGTCCTTTTCCATGCATTTAGTGTGAAAGAGGGGTTTAAGTCTTGGGTTGTAGGTAAAAAAGTAATTTCTTTCAGTCAAAATCTGCATGCAAGTCTGACCCTAGTTTGCTACTCCGTAGGGTATTTTTCCCAACAACATCTACTATTCTTGGTGCTTTGCAGGAAAGAACCATCCCTAGATGGAGCCTCTGTTGTAACAAATATTGAAATTTTATCTTTCGGTAACTTAGGAGAGAAAAACAATTATAGTGTTTAACTGTCGAAAGTGTAGATGTGAGAAAATGGCCATTTGTCTATCACGTGCATCACTGAATGTTCTCTACCTTTCATCTTTAGTCAAATAACGTTGAAATCAGCCCCAAATACCACAATAGTATAACAGTCACAAGCCAACTCACGAAAAATCCAAAGACAGGGTTCATGTGAGAATCAAAGAAATGTACCATATGTTCGAGCGTTGAGTCACAAGGAGAATAAATGGAAGCATTGGCAATGGAACGACCGCATACATTGAGCATTAAGCCACATGGAGAAAAATCTCATGAGTCCGGGTTTTTTTCCATCGGGGATTTGGACGATGTAGATATTTTAATAACTACAGCCCCGATCCCTGAATTCACTAAAGTATTAAAGGATAAGCCGGGTCAAATAAAGATTAAGAAAGATTAATGTTAATAAATCTCATCGTAATTTCACAATTCAGGATTTCCCGCGTCAAGTATTATCAAGGTCCCAACACTTAAATCCACGAAAGGTTAAAGATTAATTGATAATCACGATTAATTAATAAATTAAAACAAATTATTATCATCTAATTAATCCCATCGCGATTTCGTGATTCGAGATTCCTTGCATGTCATAACTCTTGAGGACATGATACCCGAAAACCGAAGGCTCGAAAGAGTGCAATGTAAAATCCGAAATCCATTTTAGGGATTTGGCCGACGTGGAGATTTTAATAACCACTTCTTCGTTTCCCCGAATCCCGAAAACCCAAAATTGGGACTCCAGTCATATGCAAAACTGCTTTAGAAAAACACAATTTTCTCAGCCGTAGAGAGGCCTTTTTTCACATTCGAATAGTCGATCGACATATACAAATCCTAAGATGTCCAGTGGTGTCGTCAAAATTTAATTTTGATCCTGGTAAGGTAGTCAAAATCCCCACGCAATATGAGGTTCGTTTTCTGAAATGTGGCGTTTTTTACTGTGTTGAGTCATCATTTTCAAATGAGGATTCTGAGCGACTAGAGTATCATTTTATGAAATGGTTGGAGGATTTTGTGCCTAAAACATCATAGATAATTATACTCTTTCAGTTTTTTTACAAGTGTCATATATTGGGAGAATCGAATCCATCTTTGAGCCCTAATTTTTGGATTTCATATTTTCTTGTTTTGACACATGTTTGTTAAATGCAGATCTAGGGAAAATGAAAAGGGGTCTGAGGGAATTGAGAGAGGTTTTTTCTCAAAATAAATATATGCACAGTTGTCACAATTCTTGAGATACAGAGCCATAACCGTAGCCCTATTTTTTGGCAGTTTGGCCCATTTTCTATGCTAGAAAGTTTCAAGAATTGGTTATAACTGTTGTTATCTTTTAGATTAGAGAGGATTTCGACCTCAATACATATATGAGGTAGATTTGTAAACACAAAGCGGAAAAAACACACACAGGAGTAGTATTCCTGGGCTGTATCATTTATTTTCATGTTTAATAAAAGAGTGGGGGGCATTTTCGATCTATATCAGAGATTCTTCTGATGTTGTTTGCAGAGAATGTCTTATTGCTTCATTTTCACATCATTTCAGTTGGTTTTATTTCCATTTTCATCTCGATTTGTGACTGTGTTTGTAATGGAATTCATCCATTTTTTAGATGCTCTATTGCAGGAAATGTTATAGGTTGTTTCTTGTAGAGATCTGAAGGTTCATAATTCATCCTTGGATAGATGCTCTATCCTAACTATCTCTTTCCACTGATTTATGCTTGGAATTCACTCATTGCTAAGTGCTCCTTGAATTTTGATATGTTTTCTCTCTATTCTGTTGCCATACTTTTATAAATCCTTCTCTCTGTAATCATCTTCTACCTCGCCTCTGTTCCATGGATTTCCATTGGAGAAACACTCTTATTATTTTCTTGATCATTTGACTCCATGCCCAATGGAATACCTCCCAGTCCAAACCACCAACCCTAAAAACCTTAAAACTTTTTGTTACCCATAGATCTGCCCACTGTTAATGTTATTGAATATCTTATCATGACATATATTCGAGAGATCCCTATTGGGTTGGAAGGGGAAACTTCTAATCCAAAGTGGTTCGTGGTTATCTCAGAATTTACTTGCATGAAACCCAAGTCAAGTTCCTAGTGATAATTTATTATTTCATTTAAAATCTGCTAAGGTTTGTCTCTATTACAGCCTAGAGTCGACTCTTGTGACAACAAAAGTCATGCAAAAATTGCAACCTGTGCAGGATGAAGTCTACAAGTTGTTTGAAGAAATTGAAGGACAAGGCTTGCAACTGGACCAAGTGGTTGCAACAGTGGAACAGTGCTTGGAAGGGCACGTTATAGCACATAAAATCAAGGAGCTCATTGAGAATGAGGCTCAGGTGAAGAAACAATTTGAAGAATCTCAAGTGAATCTCGATGCCTTCGAAGCAAAGTTTCCCATACCTGAGTGACTCGGGATGATTCACAGGTGCGTGTTGGGGGCTTGTTGGCCCTCAACCAAGTTTTGAGGAAACCTTGGTCAGGTTTGGACCACCTTTTGGACTTCGACGTGAGGATAGAATATGGAGCTCCATGGAAGAGACGATATTATGTATATCACTTGTTTTGCGGGCTATGTGGACCCAACAAGGGGTTCTTTAGGGTTTTGTAATGGGTTATGGGATGTCATCCCATGGATTTACCCATGTTTAGGCCCTTTTGTAAGGGATTGTAAAAGTATAAATAAGTAGGAATCTATGAGAGAAAGAGAGACTGAGAGAGAGAAGTCTAAGTGGCTAAGTGAAGTATGTTTAGGTGGCTTTGTGAAACAAATTGTGTATGTAAGTCTCTGTGCTTGATAGAGAAGTTGTCTTTGTGTTGTGACCTAGTTTTGGGAAGGAGGATATGGTTCTTAGTGCATAGATCTCCTTTCTTCTGTGAATCTTGGTTGTATGGCTTAGTGCACAAGAGAAGATGAATGTAAAATATTGAAGAATAATTAAGAAGATGAAGATGTTGGTGGATGTAGCCCCACACTGGGGTGAACCACGTATATCTTGTGTCTTCGGTGTTCTTTGTTCTATGTTGTGTTTGTCATTTATCTGCTTAGTGGTTTTGTTATTATGTATGATGGATAGATCTGATTTTTCATAGTGCTTTAATTGTTCTTTATAAATGAATGCTAGATATAACTCATTGGTATGTGCTAAGTGGTTGAATTACTTAATATTTTACTGCACTGATCTATCTTAGGGTTTTTTTTCCTACGATGTTAATGAAGATAATGAGTTAATGAATATCATCTTGTAGTGTTAATAGAATACTCTACGAAGTGTTTCTATCACAGATCTATGTCCCATGATGGTTACAAACACTTGAGTCCTGTAGCCCCCCTGCCTCTACCTCGGGTGAATCTTCTCCTACTTCGCAGGTGATGCTGAAAGGGCCGATAGTTAGGATTTTTTTGGTGCATTGTTGAAGCGTTGAACCCTGGGTCTGCTCCTGTGCCGACAAATGGAAACTATGATTGCTGGGAACTAAAGTGAAGAAAAGAGAAGTTTTGTGTGTAGATCTGTCATTGAAGTGTGCAATATTCTACTTGACTTGCGAAGCTTTGTGCTAAGAGAAAAATCTGATCTGGAGAAAAGAGGTAAAGCTTTGTGCTTTGATAAGAGTAAGATAAATGAAAATTTTTGTTTCGGAAGCATGAATTTAAGTATGTTTAATAGATTTTGTCCAAGTCTGAAAGCTAGGGAACAATTAGAAGAAAGAGTTGATCTAAGTAAAGCTAATATAAATGAAGAAATAAATGTTATTCTTATGCATAGAAAGATTTTTTGGACTAATAAGTGGATGCAAGAACATAGAAATATTTTTTCCAGATTGCAGGTCCAACACTATGATCCTAGTGCGCAGTACAGGAGAGGTTGGGGAATGCTTAAAATAAAGAGAGGATTGATATTATGTTATAATTGCAGAAGATCGGGACATATTGCTAAGGAATTCCCTGGTATAGGTCCTATTTTTCTTTGTTGTAAAATTGTTGGTCATTAGGTTGAGGATTGTCCAAAGATGATTGGTAAAGTTAAATGAATGAACATGAGACAATAAAACTATGAAGAAATTCAAGAGACTAAGAGCATGTTAGAGAATCACAAAGAGAAAGAATCAGAGAAACTCAGACTATGTTATTACAGTTGAATGAAACAATGAATGATCACAGAGATGTCGGTTTACTAGAGATCCTGAAAGTAAAACAACACATAAGTGCAAGAATAGGAGACTTGGACATAGATTGTGTATTGGATGAAGAAACACAAGTGAATATTATGACATAAGAAACTTGGGAAATTTTGGGAAAGAATAATTTGGTACCTTCATTGGGAAGAATAGGCTTGTTTAAAGGAAAGATGATAACCCTATGTGGAAGAGTTACTAATATACCTATTATTTTTCATGGAACATCGACTGAAGAGGAATTTGAAGTCATTAAGTTTGTTGAGAACAATGCCCCTTTCCCACTCTTGTTAGGAAAGACTTGGATTGAGAAAGATTAGATCAGAAGGAAAGCATAAGAAGAAGATATAGAAAATAAAAAACAAGAACTAAGGGATTTCATAGCCAAAAAAATAGACCAACTAATAGAAGAACAAGAGGATAAGTTGAAGCAACATAAGGAAAGAGAATTAGCTAGAAATATTTAAAGAATGAAAGAAGGTTTTAAGGACCTATCCATGCAAGAAAGAAGTATACCCACCTAGGAAGTAGTAAGAGAAGTGATTGTTGTATCCTTTTTGCCACTTGGATGAGAAAAAGAGGGACACCTACAAGTCCAGTTGGGTCAGCTGAACAGGACAAAATTTAGTGCGAGAGTTAGACACATCAAGAACAAGAAATAAATAAAGAAATAAGATAATAACAGCTAAAGAAAAAAAACTACAATGCATAAGGAAATTAGAACCAAAATTAATCAAACAATTGACCAATATTCATTCCACCAATGGAGAGTTTATATTAGTGAGAAAACACCAAATAAAAAGGGAGACTTTTGGATACCCTCTTCTTTCAAGGGAGGGCTCTTGATTCTCCTATGTGAGAGATCTTCTTAAAAATATTAAACTATAAGGAAAATGCTGAAGAAGTCCAAGCATATTCCCTCAAGAGGTGAGGTGAATAGCTTAATGAGATGATGCTAATATGCTCCAAGAAGGAAAGAGGATCCTTGTAGAAGAATAGAGGCAACATAACAATACAATGGGATTATTTAATTCATAGTGCACCCATGGCCTCTTTTTATAGCAAATATTTGAGGCATTATCCAACTGGTATTTAGTGTGAACAAGGGGCCCTTTAGGGAACCCTTGGGTCCTTGACCAACTCCCATTCAGATTCAGCTTGGATTTGAGGGTCAAATCAAGTTGAGAGTTGGTCCATAAGTGGTTTAGGGGCTAACAAGAACCATCAATGTGTCATTTATGGAAGTGCATGGATTTTCCTATAAACAGTTGCACATTTCAAGCATGTGCATGGTTGTTCTTGTATAAATTCGCACATAGTGTGCATGCTTCAATGACCCAATTGTATAGTTTTTTCCTTTTGGAAATGTATTTTTGAAGCTGTGGGTGAACTAATAGGTGTTTGGAGATGCTAGATTCTTGTAACCATTTGCAAACAAAATTTCAGTGATAACAAGGATATTAACTTCAGAACCTATGAGATCACATCAACAGTGCGAAGTCACTATGCTAGGAGAAGATAAGAATACAAATGGAAAGAGAATTCCAGAAAAAAATAGAGAGACTCGGATCATAGGAAAAAAGGCAAGGAAGATTAGTAAAAATAAATTCAAGTTAGAAAAGATATTGGAAGCTACAGAGAACAGATGGAAGACTTCACAGGGGGCAGGTTTACAGGACTTGAACCTCGCCGGAACAACAAAACCACATAGAATGGGACTTCGCCTTGGCAAAGTTATATGACTGTTGGATGAACCCTTCCTATTAGAACGACTCTCTATAACAACTAGAAGAAGCATTTATAAGCTTTTGGATGTTGAGACCGTACCATAATAGACAGATTCGCATTGATGGAAGCAATCTTTCCTGTTGGAGGAATCCGTTACAACACTTTCTTATTTAACCCGTCGGACGTTGCGCCGGGACCACTTTTTTCCACCAATGATTAACTGAGCTATTAGAGAACTGATTGTGCATCGAGTTGTGATTTTAGAAGCTATACATCACCATCTGTTTGTCTACCCCGCCTGTATGATCGCCTACCCCGACCTGTTTGTTTAAAAGTGAGAATGTCGGGCGAATGCACTGAGTTAGAGAAGTCCATCGAGGAAGTTCTTAAGAATTTTATTGCTGATAAATATATGTCTGAAGGTTTACAGGCATCATCGACCAGGGGACTATAGGCTTCCCCTTCGACTAGACAATGTTCTGGCCATACCAACCGAGCAACTGAGCAATGAAGTAAGCATCGCGACGATCTGGCTAATGTGAAGCAGGTCCCGTCGATATTACTAGACTATATCCCACTGTTGGTTGGCATGGATAACTGCGAGAGCATCCCATGAGACTACGAGTACACTCTGATCACTACGTACATTATGAAGGCAATATGCGTGGTTGGGAGCCAGTTGGGAAAGATCCCATTATTAAAGAACAATGACTTCAACCTTGGAGATAGAAATAACTACGCTATGCTAGAGCCCCATAGATACTTTACGAAGAAAACTAGGAAGAAGCCTTGCATTGTCTCCTAGCCTTGGATTAAGGAGCTGGTGCAGTCCATTGTGCTCAATGTGATGAAAATTCCCCATTTTGGTCGCCACCAGGAGGTTAACGCTTGCATTAAAATCCTCTTGTCATGCTACCATGGAGGATACATCTGGCTCGACTGACGGATTACTGTGGATCTGACGCGGATCCACTTGATTATAGGATTAAGAATGAAGGGACATGACCCTCAATATTTTTACCAAGGGAAGTCCTCAGACCGCTCCATGGCATAGTGCATCAAGGAAGCATATGATGAAGTTGAAAAGGGAAAGTGAGGCTACAAGGTATCCTCTATCCCGGATGGCTTAGTGTGCCTCGCTTGCCAACTCATAGCTGAAAATATCGTAAGAAAGAACCACCCCACACAGGTCATTGGGTTCGTGGTGGAACTCACAGGAAAATGTGTGGAGGGAATGAAAATTAATTGGGCAAGTTACCTCATCAACGAACTCGAGAAATACTACCGTGAAGCTCAGGATCAAGGATACAAGTTCCACTTGAATTGGCTACTTGTGTTGATCACATTTGTCGCTTGGAAAATGCCTGAAGGAGACACCTTCCCAGATATCGAACCATCAGAGTCATTGGTCACTAGGTTCTCTACCTTGTGGTAAACCAATAAAATATTGAAGAAATAGCAGTCGAACGTTGTGTTCCATGACTATTATCATCAACTGAAGGTTTCCATTGAAGTGTTTCCATGCATGACACCTTGCACTAGTACAAAATTTTTGTGAAGTTCCTCATAGACCAACACTTTATCTATATCACTGTGCGTAGAGAGGAGAGCAAGGAAGAGTTATAATCATATTACAAGATGACAGATGAGGACATGGAGTAGATCACCAAGGAATGGCTAGAGGAGTTCCTTGTACCAGTTGATGATGTAGAACTCTTCGACACTGAACTCATAGGAATCCCCTTGGTCAACCGAGTCGAGTATGCCGGGAAGTACAGTGTGAAGAAGAAGAAGAAAAAGGTGGAATTCCAGAATATAGAGACTGATGAGGAGTACAATGCCTCTGAAGAAAATGGATCTGGCTCGCCCATAGGAGGAGGAGGAGAAGAATACCAAGTAGATGGAAATGGAGAAGGGGATGAAGGAGAAAATCAAGGATAAGTCAAAGCTACACCGCTGAAATATCTCCCTATGGTAAAACCACAAAAGAGAAAGGTTTCTCCAAAGAAACCTTCAGCAGGAAAGAAGACATGCGCTTGTAAGCCCCAGATGGAGGCCATGCTCACAGAAGATGACATTAGTATAGTCCACGAAGCCATGGAGGATTATTCAGAGGATATATTGAAAAGATACAGAGTGAATAAGGAGGAATTGTATGAAAGGGTCGAGAAGGAATTAAAGGAAATACAACAAGCTATTCATTCAGTCCACGTAGTACCTACTGCACCTTCTTCATCATAGGTTGAAGAATTAGGGGATGAGCTCACCCAGATAAGAAGAATTGCATATGCAACAGAGGCTCAACTTCAGAAAGTACACTAAGAAAGGGAGAAGGCTACAAAATCCTTGAAATAAGAGAAAGAGGAAGTCTTAGAGAAACTACGAGTAGCGCGGTACTGTGTAATCGCCTATGAAAATGAGAGATATGAGTTTTGGGTGATGTTCAAGGAGGACAAAGTGAAACTGCAGAAATAAAATGACCAGCTTCTCACAGAGAAGACTGTGGTAAAATAATCTATAAGTAAATCATGTCACTTTGTGTTGGGCTTAGAAGAGGAGGAAAATGATTCGATCAAGGCTCAAGTGGTGAAGCTCATTGATACCATCTAGCAGCTTCAAGTGAGAATAACGGAGTTGGAAATCCAAGCAGTATCGAGCTCCCCACAAGAAGTAGGTGACCAGAGGGAGGAATGCGCTAGGAAAATAGTGATAAGGATCAGGGCCCTTGCATGAGAGTGCAAAACATTGATCAATAGAAGTGTGCAGATTTATGAATGCCTCGCAGAATATCCAGAGCTAAGAAAGTTACTCACTGCAAGTGAGAGAATGAAAAGATCACAAGAGCAGCGCATGGTGTAGCAAAAAATCACTACTATCCATGGCAGAGTAATGGAAGTTGTGAATAAACTACAACCTATGCAGGATGGAGACTTCAAGGTGTCCGAACAAATTTAAGGATAGGGCTCGCAACTAGATGAAGTGGTTCCGACAATGGAACAACGCCTAGAAGCGATTGTTACAACATAGACGATCTAGGAGCTTTCTAAGCAGGAAGCTCGGGTGAAGCAACAAGTCAAGGCAGCTTGAGTGAAGCTCTAGGCCTTCGAAGCAGTGTTTCCCAGACCCGAGTGACTCGGGATGAGTCACAAGTGAGTGTTGGGGGCTTGTTGGCCCTTGACCAAGTCTTGAGGAAACCTTGGTCAGGTTTGGACCACCTTTTGGAATTTGATGGGAGGATCGAAGATGGAGGGCCATGCAGGAGATGATATCACAGATATCACTTGTTTTGTGGGCTATGTGGACCCAACAAGGGGATCTTTAGGGTTTTTTAATGGGTTATGGGATGTCGGCCCATGGGTTTACCCATCTTTAGGCCTTTTTGTAAGGGATTGTAAAAGTATAAATAAGTAGGAATATATGAGAGAAAGAGAGACTTAGAGAGTGGAGTTTAAGTGGCTAAGTGCAGTAGGTTTGGGTGGTTTTGTGCAACATATTGTGTATGTAAGGATCTATGCTTGATAGAGAAGTTGGATTTGTGTCATGACCTAGTTTTGGGAAGGAGGATTTGGCGCTCAGTGCATAGATCTCCTATCCTCTGCAAAGCTTGGCTCTATGGCTTAGTGCACATGAGAAGATGAATGTAAGATATTGAAGAATAATAAATAAGATGAAGTAGTTGGTGGACATAGCCCCACACTAGGGTGAACCACGTATATCGTGTGTCTTCAGTGTGCTTTGTGCTATATTTTGTTTGTCATTTATCTTCTTAGTGCTTTTGTTATTATGTATGACAGATAGATCTTATGTTGCTTAGTGATTTACTTGTTCTTTATGAATGAATGCTATATCTAACTCATTCCTATGTGCTAAGTGGTTGAATTCATTAATATTTTACTGCGCCGATTTATCTTAGGGTTTTTGTTCTATGATGTTAATGAAGCTAATGAGTTAATGAATATCATCTTGTAGTGTTAATAGAATACTCTACGAAGTGTTGCTATCACATATTTGTGTCCCATCTTGGTTATAGACACCTGAGTCATGTAAGCCCCCCTGCCTCTACCTCGACTGAGACTTCGTGTACTTTGCAGATGTTTCGAAAAGGGCTGGTAGTAATGGTTTTGTTGGTGCGTTGTTGAAGTTTTAAACCCTGGGTCTGCCCATGTGCCAAAATCAGGTTTTCGACCGATTGTTCCTTGTTCCCTACACACACTCGATAAAGTATTTCAGCTATCACTTTGTTCTAACTTCATACTTTGGAGGGCTCTCTGTTACACATTATTTTCATCACCCCTATGATTGTTAATGATGTAAACCTATCTGTTGTCTTAAGAGGGATTAGTGGCCTGAATTCATAAAGAAATAAGGGAGAAGAACTTTGCCTGGGAGATGAAATCATATTTTCCTTTGTAAAAACCCTAGTAAGGAGGATCGTCACACCCTATCTAGTTCTAGGGGTGTGATGATCCCGGATCATTGCATGTTGTACTATACATGGCCTGTTATGTCATTGCACTCTTCTCAATTCTAGGGGTGCGGTGATTTTCGTATGTGGGAAAAACGAGCATCTTCTCAATGCTTCTAGAAGGAGAATCTTCTATGGTGAGGTGGCCTCCGATCAATTTGGATATTACTCTCTTTTCTGATTTAGTGGGATCATCCTAACCTCCTCATCTTATCCTCTTTAGATTATAAAAGGAGAGGAGCTCTAATGGAGAAAGTTAGATGGGAAATTTGGCTTGAGATTGTTATCTTGGTTAGAGTGGCTTTGAGTTTTTCTTTGTCAAGATAAATTGTGAGTGACTTTTAGATCTATATTCTCAGAATTCTTGGAGAAAAAGTGTGTGGGAAGCAAGGGACTATTGGACGGTACCTTACAATATCAAGGCTTTGGTTGTATTCTCATTTTCATATCTTTAATATAGTGATATATTTGTTTCCCATAAAATTGTTCTTATTTTATTGTATGACTCCTTGATCACATACATAGGTTTTGTTGAGTATACATTGTTTCTTTCACTTCATTGGCTTGTGTCTTTTTACAGGTTCAACATCCCATAAGACTTGAAATGGAGCGAGGATGACACTAGTGTTGTGCCTCTTTCGTCACCTTAGTGAGCAAAATAGAGGTGCTTGAAAGCTTAGTTGGGTCTGCTGAGCAGGACAGTTGCAAGGAAAAGAGTTAGGGAAAGAAAATAAAAAACTAAAATTAAGAATTAAACAAAGAAATGCAATAACAACTAAATTCATGAGCATAGGGACATAGAAAAAAAAAAGGAACCATAATACCCATGTCACCAATGTTGAGGCTGATCTATTAGTGAAACAATACACCAAGAAGAAAGGGGACTATGAGTCCCTTCTTCCTCCAAGGGAGGGCTCTTGGACCCCCACTAGCTAGCTCCTTTTACAACAAAGAAAAATGGAAAATGATGAAAGAACTCTTTACAAATCCACTCAATGGGTGAGATGGATTGTCCAATGCAATGGTGCAAATATGCTCTTGACAAGGATGGAGTCCTCAAGAGAATAGAGGCAATATAACATTACTTTGAATTCCTTGAAAAATGAGGTGCATCCATGGACTTTTTATAGCATTCCTTTGGGCTATTGTTTAACTGCTTTGTAGTGTGAAAAGAGGCCAATTAGGGCATTCCTAGGTATTTGACCAGCCCTCCAGTCGGATCCAGTCCAGATTTGAGGGTCAAATCAGCTTGGGAGATGAACCATAAGTGGGTTGGAGGCCGACCACTCTCATAAATGCGTCGTTTAGCAGGTGCGTGACTTTTTGCGATAACAGTCGTGCATCATGCACATGTGCATGATTTCTGCGTTCCTGTTTCACGCATGTGCGCGCGCTCCCAATGTCTGCATAGAGCTCTTCAATTTTTCACTACTTTGTATAGTTTTTGACCCTTTTATGAATGCTTTGGTATTAATTCAGGTCCATGGATGACTTCATCACTGTTTGACGATGCTGAGTTCTTATAACCATGTGTGGACGAAATTTCAGTGATAACAGATGCCCCCTGATGGATGAGGTTAGGAGCATACGTATAGCCGAAATCCATCAATGTTTATTTTACTGAGAATGTTGTTGTAAGAGAGAGAAATAGTGGGATCGTCTAGAGCGATCCATTGGAGGGAAAAAGGAACTGGTAGGACCCGACCTTCCATGAGGTGTGTAAAATAGAAAACTATGTACAAACGAGGCGGGCATGCCCCATGCTCGTGTCAAGTAACTCTGAAAAAAGATGACTGAAGTGTTGGTGTAGACAACTGCAGCACCCTCAGGGGCGGTCGTGATAAAGGCAGAAGACAATTCTGCAAATGAACATACTTTGAATAGTAGGCAGTGATCACGGTAATAAGTATCACCGACTATGTGGGCATTGATATCCCAACCAAGTTCAGAGGTCTTCGGAAAATGAAAGAACTAACTGCAATAGTTGCAAAGTAAGACCCACCGTAACATGAGAAAGTGTTGGCGTCGAATGTTATGGGGGTCAACGACAACAGGGAGAAATGGTGTTTCACCCTGTGTCATCCAAGATCTCTCATTGAGTGGATAATGAGAATCAAGATACTGTCGCCCTTCTGGAAAACTGTGCTGATGTCGACAAAAAGGGGGACGTGACTCCCAGAAGCAAATGGCTTCATGAAATCTACTAGGTGAGGTGAGGAAGTGGAGGAGGTACATGGATGAAGTCAATATGTGGGAAGACTCAAGACTGCCCTTGGTTGGAGGATGTGTGAGATAAAAAGTGGCCGCAACCGTTCAACGAGGTTGAGTGTCAGGGGGATGAAAAGACCGAGGATAAGTTGTGCCAGAGGTGGGACAAGGTGAACAAATTCAAAGGGCAGAGGTAAGTTTCCTGTGGGGTACTCTGAAGATATGGACGATGTCGGCAAGGGTAGATGATATGTAGTGGTCCAACCAAGGGTGACATGGGTTGCGGTTGGCCAAAAAGAGGGAAGCAGGTCGCCAAAGGTGACGATAAAAAGGGAATGTAACGACTGGAAATAAAGGTGTTTGTACAATAAATAACAAATAATTGGGGAGAAGTGTACAAATATAGAAACGGGTGCCCCAGTGTGATATGGGTGGCCCGTGTAGGGAATAATTTGCTCAAAGAACTGATGAAGGGTGGAGTTTCTGTATGAGGTAGGTGACATGAAGGTAGATTTGCAGATGGGCAAACTGATTGTGGATGAGATGGGGGGTTCATGATACTATGGAGGTGCAGTAAAAAAAATAGAACCGTGAAGAGATAATCTGGGAGTCCATGTGGGAAAGCTAGCAAAATGAGGAGAAGGAGTATGCAGTTGATTCGCGACATGATGAAAGACTATCGGGACTCCCATACCTAAAGGGTTTTGAAAAATAGCATGAGTGTCAGAAGTGTCAAAAGGTGCTATGAATGGGAAAAATCATGTGGGTAAGAATGCTACCAGGTGACAGTACTGAAGATGCAAATGGAGGTGTGGGTACTGCAGAGCTGAGAATGGGGATCCTAGAGGCAAATGTCAGAGGGTGTGACTGGAAATGTGAGTGCAAGATAGAGGGAAAGACTACATGCTAGTGTTGAGTATATATCTGAAGGGGTTGTGCCGATGTATGATGATCAAGTACCTGCACACATGAAAACCAAATACCCAATGTGAACAATATCTGAAGAGAATCGAAGATATGAGCATGTATTTGATAAGCGTGAATATGCACATGCGTACCTGACCAGGGTATGAAAAATGGCACCCCAGGGGCTCAGGATGAAAAGAGGCCCAGGGACTGTTGTGATGTAGATGACGGGATGTTGATCCCATGGCTGAAGATGGATCGAGAAATGGACATCGTGGGCTCCCAGAATGGTGAGTGGAAGTTTGGAAAAAAGGCCTATATATAGCTGTAGGGCCCACATTGCCACCTCATTTGTACATGCAGCGATAGTGACTGGACGAGCAGTTTTCAGAGGAGATTTGGAGATTTGGGGAGGACAAGGCATCTGATTGACGATTAGCGAGCTTCAGGTTAGTGGTCTGATCATTCTGCATAGAAATAGAATTTCATTTTTTGGGCAGGGGCTGTACAGAGGGCCATACAGAGGGATTTTGTGGATGTGGACCCCCCATGCACGGGCGATCCGGAAGTAGGCACGCACATGTGTGCGCCTGCCCACCCGATAGATGTGCATGGGGACGCTGGTGAGGGGGTAAAAGGCATGCACTATGTACGCGCCTGTCGGCTGTACAACTGCACATTTGTGCGCAGCTGTGGCGTGGACAGGCACGCACCAGTGTGCGCCTATGCAAGTAACAGGCGCGCCTGAGAGCATGCTTGTGCAGTTAACAGATGCACATACGTGCATGCCTGTGTAGTGAAGAGGTGCACATGTGTGCACGCCTATGGGTTGAAACAGCCGTGCCTTAGAGGTAAGGTTGACGGGTGTAAAATTGATCTTTGTGATGTTGTTGATGGTCTTGTGGGCTGATATAAGACTCTTTGTTGTGGCTGTAGGTGGATAGTTTGCACGATGCCAGTGGGTTGGCAAGAGAGAGATTGGTCCCAGCTGCGAGACTTCGTGGCTATTGAGGAGCCAGGTGTGCATGCGAATTTGGTAGCCTATGGGTTGCTAAAGTTCTTTGAGTTCTCATTGATACAGGCATAGGAGTATCTCTTGCAGTTCCTGATCCAGATGTGGAGTCTGGAGCTACATTGCTTCCTTGTGCGAGGAGAGAAGATCCCCTTCACTACGGTGGAGGACGTGTACTTCTTGACTAGGCTCCCGTTTCGGGGTGTGCCCCTACCGGCGGAGCCGGTGCTACCAAGGGATCTAGCCCTAGAGACCATTGGATGGAGATACTATTCAAGTCAAAAATTTATGTCCAGGACGGTTGTGAGCATTGGGTCGATAGATGCCCTGGCACATTGCTGTATAGTAGAGATGATTGTGAGAGTATATGGGTCACTGGCAACATAAAGGATCAGTGGGGGCTAGCTGATGGTGATGGAGAGAGTACTGGTTGGTGAGCATTTCACCTGGGGGTTGACGCTGCATGCCAGGATGGTAGGGCAGCTAGACCACTGTCGGTCCACGGATACGGGGGAGTTTTCCTTCAGGTCTATCTTGGTGGCTTGGTTTCTGGAGAGGGTTTCGATGCTACGCCTTAGGATTTTATTGGGTGCACCTGGGGCACGAGAGCCGCGACTACGATGATGGTCGACGGTGTTGCTTCGCCATGGTGGTGGTGAGGCTAGCCACTTCTTCACTACAGAGGCAGTGCAGGTATGGTGACAGATGCCATAGGTAATATTACGGTACCCCTATGCTGGGGTTGACTTCCGGGATGATCCGAACATGGTTCTACCTCTAGGTGAGGTGTTTGACCATCGAGGTATGGTGATTGATGATGATGATATGTATGTTTTTGTGTTTTTGTGAGATAGCATGTCATATGTATATGATAGAGATGTTGATACTATTTGTTGTTTGTTTGCATATGCAGATGTGGCACCTCACGGGCGTGAGGTGGAGTTGCAGAGAGCGCCGGAGAGACTACCGTGGGGAGAGAGACGTCAGCGTGAGGATGCCACAGTGCAACCAGCTGAGCCAGAGAGGGCAGTAAGGAGGCACCAGTTTGATGACCCTGGTGTTGGGCCATCACATGCTCCTTCGACGGCTGCTGGAGTGGATTTTGAGGACATACACCGTCGTCTAGGGGCAGTGTTACAAGATGTGCCTGAGGGAATATGGTCTCGCATCCAGGATGAGGCTTTCATGGAGCAGTGTGTGGGGGTGCTACCACCATGGCGGGCCATAGTACGATGAGCAATAGTGGCTGCTGCAATGACGACCAGACAACTGTCGTCGGGGCTGGAGGGGCTAGTAGGGGGAGGACCACCACCTCCTGGGGAAGGAGGTGGTGGGCCACCACCGCTTGAGGGAGGAGCAGGCGGTGGTGCTCTAGAGGCACCATGAGTGGTGCTCTTATGAATTGATGTATATATATATTTTGTATATAGGCTGGTGAGCCCATTTTGTACTGAGGTGCTACATTGGCCTGTAGATACTTGTATTTTTTGTATGTAAACATTTGGATGGCACTGTGGACCTTTATATATACATGAGTATACATGTTTGAGATCTATGTGGTGTTTACATGTTTTTGGTTAATGTTTTGATGATGTCTATTCTATATATATGTTGTGACAGGTTTTTTGATATGTTTATGTATGTGTAGAGGTAGCTTGATGGGATATATGCCAATCTAACACTATGTTAGCTATGTTATCTGTAATTTGATTCAATTGTCTTGAAATATGTGTAAATGTACACATTGTTGAGCTGGAGTACGACTAGTTGAGAGTCGAGGAAGATGCTAAGGTGACGAATATGATGATGCTGGGCATCGGCCAGGAGGCCAATGACAGCGGTGTATTCGGTTTGGTTGTTGGTTGCTAAACCCAAACATATGCCTCCCGAATGGAGCATTTCATGTGAGGGGGTGTAGAGAGCCCAAGCAGCCAAAGCGAGATTTTGTGTCCAACGGCTGGCGCCGTCGGCGTAATCGATGTGGTAGGTTGGTGGAGGAAGCATATGTCAATAGCACAAAGGATAGTTTAGATGTGAGGGAGGAAAAAAAATTAAAAATGCTATAAAAGAAAATAACCTAAAGTAGAATGACTACGTTTAAGCGTAAAATTTCTTAAGATACAACCCGTTGACGGGTTCTTTGAGAGAGAGGCCTTCAAGGGAGGCTAGGATGTATGCGCCTTTGGTGAGGAAATGTTGGATATTGTATGGGCCATGCTAGAGTGACTCGAATTTGTCGTGGCCAAAGGTATCATGAGTGATATCGTAAGCCAGGACGAGGTCGCCTTCGCGAAATGAGCGAAGGTTGACATGGCGATCAAAGGTAGCCTTGGATCATTTTTTAGCTGCCTCGTTGTTCTATAAGGAAGATCGACGATCTTCATCCAGAGACTCTAACTTCAGCAAGCACTGCTCCATTGGAGCAGTGTCAGGTAATATCTCAATTGCGGTGTGTAAGGTGGGAATTTCGCACTCGATGGGAAGAGTGGCCTCAACCCCATGGAATAAATGAAATGGTGTGAAACCAGTAGCTATTTTTGCAGCCGTTCGGTAATCCCATAGCGCATAAAATAACATATGATGCCAATTGGTTTTATGTTTATTAACCGTGCGTTGTAACATGGTCTTGAGAACTTTGTTAACTACTTCAACCTGTCCGTTAGACTCAGGGTAATATGGTGAGGCAAACTCGTGAGAGAATCCTAACCGAGATGAGAGTTTGATGAAGATCTCATTCTCTAAGTGTTTCCCATGATCGGAAATGAGTTGAAGGGCTACTCCAAAGAGGGATATGACGTGGTTAAAGAATAAACGCGCTGTAATGTCAGCGGTGTTGTTGAAAGTGGGCATAGCTTCTGCACATTTGGTGAAGTAATCAACAACGACAATGCTGTATTTGTGACCATTTCTGGAGGGGGGATTACAAGTCATAAATTTGATGCTCCATTTACAAAAAGGGCTGGCAGTAATGACAGGGTGAAGAAGAGCGGGGGGAGCTCGAGCTTTATTGGCATAGAGATGACATTGCTCACATCGTTTCACGGCATAAATGCAATCATGAAACAAGGTAGGCCAAAAGTAACCGACTCGGATAATATTTTGAGCAGTGGATATTCCTGAAAGATGGCCCCCACATGCACCGTTGTGGCAGTTGTTTAAGACTATCGGCCTCGTCAATAGTCAGGAATCAATGAAGAATGGTGTCGACGCCCCGCCGGTATAGGATGTCTCCAATGAGGAGGTAGTGGGGGGGATGATGGCGAATACGACGACGATCATCTCGTGAAAGGTGGTTACCGAACTTTTGAGTGCGGAGATAGGTGAGGAGGTCTCCGTACCAAGGATCATCCGAAGTGATGTAAAAGATATGTTTGTCGGGAAAGTCAATGTTGACGGGGGCACTGGTGGTGTCAGAGGGGAGGGTTGTTGTTATAACCCTAAAATGCACTATACAGGTTTACCTGGCATCAGGCCAACTCATGCCTCTTCCTAGCCAAAGCCATGCTGAGTAAATCCTTTAAAAACCACTTAAAACAAGTAACCCGTGCCCTAACTTCTCACTGGGTGCGGGCAACCACTTGCTGTCCTTATACTGCACGCGGGCATCCGCGGGCTAACCCACTACAGCCCGCGGGTATCTAACAAAGCAAAAAATCAGGAAAGTTTCCGCCGGGACACGAGGCTTTTTGTCAGTTAACTGGAACTCCGAGCCATGCATGGCCGAGAGTTCGCCAAAAACCCTAGCTCCTTCTAGCCTATAAAAGGAGGGGTAGGGGTACTATTCAAAAGAGGGAAAATCATAGCAAAGAAACTCTGCCAAATTGCCAAGCCAATTTTGTCCCAACCCTTTAGCCTTGCCTCAAGCTTTAGGAGAAACTCAAGAAGCAACAGTTGGAGGACAAAAAAGAAGAGGAAGAGCCCAGGATTAGGATTGTGGAACGGTGACCGGCCTCAGAAATCATTGTAAGTTGGTTCATATTGAAGTTAATGAAAAAGATACTTTTCCCGTCCCGAATACATGAATCTCATCTATGTTATTTGATTTATGTTTTATCTCTAACCCCCTAGTAGATCAG
>ML794021.1:212108-222389 GCA_009831015.1 Picea engelmannii
AAAAGAAGGGAAATTGATTTTATCCTCCTAAGTGCCTATGTGTTTTTGACTAACCCCTTTATATGATGAGGGGACTAAGTGTGGTGCAGCTTTAAAACATGCTTGAAATCATTTTTAAGAAGGCAAATGGCCTTCCCCACATCGCAACAACTTTACAATGTGAATTTTTTCACAGATGCCCGGGTCTCAGTGGAGACAGAGGCGCATAGAGCTCATGCGTGCGAACATAGACAAGTCAACAAGCGCACGTGAGCAGAAAAGAACTGTGAATCAGGTGCATGTGCACACGATGCACATCTGTGGGCCTAAAAACCCACGCATATATGACACATGGTCGAGAATGAAAAATCCGAATGGATTTCTCTCAATTCAACTTGGAATTGGTTGGTTGGAAGGTCTTCTTCGGCCGGTTAGTGTACCTGCAAGTTAAGCAAACTAAAAGAAGAGAAAGAAAAACCCAAATGGGGTAGGAAATTGATACCCTTCCCCAGTGGAGTCTCCAATCTGTTGCACCTCTTTTGTCACCTTAGTGAGCAAAATAGAGGTTCTTGCAAGCTTAGTTGGGTCTGCTGAGCAGGACAGCTGCAAGGAAAAGAGTTAGGGAAAGAAAATAAAAGACTAAAATTAAGAATTAAACTAAGAAATGCAATGAAAACTAAATTCATGAGCATACAGACATAGAAACAAAAAGAACCATAAGACCCATGTCACCAATGTTGAGGCTGATCTATTAGTGAAACAATACACCAAGAAGAAAGGGGACTATGAATCCCTTCTTCCTCCAAGGGAGGGCTCTTGGACCCCCACTAGCTAGCTCTTCTTACAACAAAGAAAAATGGAAAATGATGAAAGAACTCTTTACAAATCCACTCAATGGGTGAGATGGATTGTCCAATGCAATGGTGAAAATATTCTCTTGACAAGGATGGAGTCCTCAAGAGAATAGAGGCAACATAACATTACCTTGAATTCCTTGAAAAATGAGGTGCATCCATGGTCTTTTTATAACATTCCTTTGGGCTATTGTTTAACTTCTTTGTAGTGTGAAAAGAGGCCAATTAGGGAATTCATAGGTCTTTGACCAGCCCTCTAGTCGGATCCAGTCCAGATTTGAGAGTCAAATCAGCTTGGGAGCTGAACCATAAGTGGGTGGGAGGCCGACCACTCTCATAAATGCAACGTTTAGTAGGTGTGTGACTTTTTGCGATAACAGTCGTGCATCGTGCACATGTGCGCGATTTCTGCGTTCCTGTTTCGCGCATGTGCGCGCGCGCCCAATGTCTTCATAGCGCTCTTCAATTTTTCACTACTTTGTATAGTTTTTTACCCTTTTATGAATGCTTTGGTATTAATTCAGGTCCATGGATGAATTCATCACTATTTGACGATGTTGAGTTCTTGTAACCATGTGCGGACAAAATTTTAGTGATAACAGATGCCCCCTGATGGATGAGGTTAGGAGCATACTTATAGACGAAATCCATCAATGTTTCTTCTACTGAGAATGTTTTTGTAAGAGAGAGAAATAGTGGGATCATCCAGAGCGATCCGTTGGAGGGAAAAAGGAACCGGTAGGACCCGACCTTCCATGAGGTGTGTAAAATAGAAAACTGTGTACAAACGAGGCGGGCATGCCCCATGCTTGTGTCATGTAACTCCAAAAAATGATGACTGAAGTGTTGGTGTAGACAACTGCAGTGCCCTCAGGGGTGGTCGTGATAAAGGCAGAAGACAATTCTGCAAATGAACATACTCTGAATAGTAGGCAGTGATCACGGTAATAAGTATCACCAACTATGTGGGCATTGATAGCCCAACTAAGTTCAGAGGTCTTCGGAAAATGAAAAAACTAACTGCAATAGTCGCAAAGTAAGACCCACCGTAACATGAGAAAGTGTTGGCGTCGAATGTTATGGGGGTCAACGACAGCAGGGAGCAATGGTGTTTCACCCTATGCCATCTGAGATCTCTCATTGAGTGGATAATGAGAATCAAGATACTGTCGCCCTTCTGGAAAACTGTGATGATGTCGACAAAAAGGGGGACGCGACTCCCAGAAGAAAATGGCTTCGTGAAATCTACTAGGTGAGGTGAGGAAGTGGAGGAGGTACATGGATGAAGTTGAGATGTGGGAAGACTCAAGACTGCCCTTGGTTGGAGGATGTGTGAGATAAAAATTTGCAGCAGCCGTTCAACAAGGTCGAGTGTCAGGGGGACGACAAGACCGAGGATAAGTTGTGCCAGAGGCGGGAAAAGGTGAACAAATTCAGAGGGAAGAGGTAAGCGGCCTGTGGGGTACTCTAAAGATATGGACGATGCTGGCAAGGGTAGATGATAAGTAGTGCTCCAACCAAGGGTGACATGGGTTGCGGTTGGCCAAAACGAGGGAAGCAGGTCGCCAAAGGTCACGACAAAAAGGGAATGTAACGACTGGAAATAAATGTGTTTGTACAATAAATAACAAATAATTGGGGAGAAGTGTACAAATATAGAAACAGATGCCCCAGTGTGATATGGGTGGCCTGTGTAGGGCATAATTTTCTCGGAGAACTGATGAAGGGTGGGGGCCCCATTGGTGAGTTTCTTTATGAGGTAGGTGAGATGAAGGTAGATTTGCAGATGGGCAAATTGATTGTGGATGAAATGGGGGGTTCATGATACTGCAGAGGTGCAGTCAAAAAAATAGAACCGTGAAGAGATAATCTGGGAGTCCATGTGGGAAAGCTAGAAAAATGAGGAGAAGGACTATGCGGTTGATTCATGACATGATGAAAGACTATCGGGACTCCCATCCCTAAATGGTTTTGAAAAACAACATGAGTGTTAGAAGTGTCAAAAGGTGTTATGAATGGGACAACTCATGTGGGTAAGAATGCTACCGGGTGACAGTACCGAAGATGCAAATGGAGGTGTGGGTACTGCAGAGCCAGGAATGGGGATCCTAGAGCAAAATGTCAGAGGGTGTGACTGGAAATGTGAGTGCGAGACAGAGGGAAAGACTACATGCCAGTGATGAGTATATACCTGAAGGGGTTGTGCCGATGTATGATGATCAAGTACCTGCACACATGAAAACCAAATACCCAATGTGAACAATATCTGAAGAGAATCAAAGATATGAGCATGTATTTGATAAGCGTGAATATGCGCATGTGTACCTGACCAGGGTATGAAAAATGGCACCCCGGGGGCTCAAGATGAAAAGAGGCCCAAGGACTGCTGTGATGTAGATGACGGGATACTGATACCATGGCTAAAGATGGATCGGGAAATGGACATCGTGGGCTCCCGGAATGGTGAGTGGAAGTTTGGAAAAAAGGCCTATATATAGCTGTAGGGCCCACATTTCCACCTCATTTGTACCTACTGCGATAGTGACTGGACGAGCAGTTTTCAGAGGAGATTTGGAGATTCAGGGAGGACGAGGCATCTGATTGGCGATTAACAAGCTTCAGGTTAGTGGTCTGATCATCCTGCATAGAAATAGAAATTCATTTTTTGGGCAGGGGCTGTATGGAGGGCCATACATAGGGATTTTGTGGATGTGGACCCCCCATGTGTAGGCGATCCATAAGTAGGCACACACACGTCTGGGAAGTGCAAATACATGTCTGGCATACCATGAGAAAAATGATTAGAGACTCAAGGAATTGACTGAGTATCATAATTCTTCATACCATTATGAAATATGGATGGATTAGCCCCCATGAAATGAGCGAATGTCATGGGGTAGGTAGCATTAAATGAGGGAGCCAAAGGGACTCGCTATCCATGATAATGAAAAATCACGGCAGAATATAAAATCTTAAGGTCAACTAATAATCAAAGAATACACCAAAATAAAATAAACAAAAGGCTAATATGCACACAAATAGGATAAAGTGGTTGAAAGAGTCCTCCCTCCCTAAAGTAGGTGTGCCTAGCCCAAGAGAGGAATGAAACTCTTTGCTAAATATAGGAGGTATCAAAATCATTTATAAGGGCCCTCGTGGTCTTAACAACAAGTCGGTTAGATCCCCCCGGAGAGGTAATCCTCCGTAAAGGTTGGGTGTTGTCTGACCCTTATCCGAGCCAAGGTACCTACAGAATAACCCCTGGAAGTAACCTATGTGGCACCTAAGTCAAGAAACTAAGAAACCACGATATAACCGATGCACAGACAAACAATTGTAAGTCAGGTCCACCGTATGGGAAGGATAACAAAGCTTGAAACCTCGAAATCACCACCTCTCAAAGAGGTAAATGTACTAGCAAGTTCCCCATATACGAATAGATCCATAGAAATATATCTGACTCTAAGAAGGTATTAGGGGGATATCCCTTCAGCCAACCTCACGCAACCTTGTGCTTAACTCCGGTGTAAGAGGAGCCTCCTGATATTACCGATTACACAATGGAATTCTCCACTCCCTTATTCAGACACATATGTTGATTTAATAGACTTGGAGAAGTTTTCTCACAAAATCCTATTCCAAGGCTCTAAATCCTAAGCTATTTTGTGCACCCTAGAAAAATAAAATTGTTACTAATCAATTTTAAATTATAGAGTTACTTTTAGTGGCCTTGCTTACTAAAAAAGGTGCGGTCGTGAAACTAGTGGTGTTATGACTCAACAAGTAAAATAAATGAATATGAATACAATGCAATGTTCTAACTTCAGTTCCCAATAAATAATATGCTTTTCAAAATACAATTGTCAATTCAGTTATGCAATTCCAAATAAAATTCAATATTTCTTTACATGTACTAAGATCAATGATAAATACTCAAAAGATCAAATGCCAACAATGTAAAATGCCTAATATTTTTGTATTTTCATTATATAAAAGAAGGAAAATGAAAGGACTGAACAAAAGATTGACATGAAAACTCTACTGTATGTAAACAAAGACAAACCAAGTATGATATCAAGAAGAAAACAACCAACCCAAGATGCAAGGAAAATCAAATCAAAAGGATGATGAGAAAGGTGCCGCCCAAAAATTCAAGCAAAGAAAGGTTTCATGTCATTCCATAGACACTTAACAGTCATAATAGAGACCTAAGAAGACTCAATAATCATCAAAACCTACCCAACAACCATAAAACCCAGCATCCAAGCAACAAAGAGTGATGTATGTGACTGTTCAGGAGAAAAGTATGTATAAACGCTTGTTGCAGAAGGAAAACACACGTATGTATGCGACTGTCAGGAAAAACCCCACGTATATGTGTCAAAAAATAGCCAGGATAAGGAGAAGGATAAGAAACTCATACTCAAAATGGAAAGAGGTTGTCAAGCAGTTAGACTTAGACACCATTCTTCCCACCAAGGCTTCTCCACCCCTCGTTGTCCCAATAGTTGAATAAATTTTACCTCAGCGATCACCTAAGAGCTCTAATACACCACTTAACCCTAATTTCCCCCTCCCCCAAAGGAAAATACCGGTTTGGGAGACAATCCCCCAAGCCATCACTCAAATACACTTCTTCTACTCCCGACCGGGAGTACAATATTTTCAGGTAGCCACAACGCTTACCCTTACCAACATGGTGCTCTCCATCCCTGTATGGTATCTACACCCACCCATGATGGGTCCTCAACCATCCCTCCCTCCTCAATCAGAGGGAATCCTGATGAATTTTCCAAGACTAAATCCAACCACACCACCCTCACCCCTAATTTCCAGCACCACCACTATGGTTGGTGGTATATGGAAGAAGAAAGAGCCCACCGCTCCACTTCCTCCTTGAGTTCAACCTCCTTATGCACTCTACGAAAGAGAGGTAAACCCCACTAATATATTTCCTTGTCTTCCTGAATTACACAATCTGATTCAACTCATTCGAGAAACCACATCGCTCACCGCTTCACCAAGCACACCTTGCACTACCACAACGTCCCCTACTACAGGAAGTAAATGGCAATGAACCAAATTCATTTGTACCGCATGTTCATATTATGGCCACTACACTCATCATTTCCCATCTCTACCTCAGTTTCGACAGATGCTAACAATGGTACGCCATACCCTTCAATAAGAGCCCTATCCACCACCACTTTCGGGTACCCATGTCACCGACATCCATTATGTCTCTACCTCAGTCCCTGAACGGATGACATTCCCTTGCTCTCTTTGTGATTCCCTTGCTCATTTCACATATCAGTGTCCTTCGATCATTGAATACAGGCATCATCAAATAAACCTTATTCAAAATCATTCGACTACCCCACCTCATGTGATGCAAGTGACTCCCCCTATCCCTTCTCCAGATATTTTTCACATCACCTCCCATGAACCTGAGTCACTTCCCACCCCTCCATGGTTCATGGATAGACTGTATAAGGATATTCCCCCAAATCCTCCCAATTATATTGTTCATTTACCACAGGAAATCTTATCCCCACCACAATTTACAACCCACGGTGTCTGGACATCTGGTTTATGTCAAGCTAGCCATCGCACCATAGTTACAAAACCCCCTCCACATCTTCACCACTTGAAGACAATCACACGGTTGCAGTCACCCCTGTTACCTCCCCGGACCCCCTATATTCTCGCATTTTCCACTGCTATGAAGATATCCTGGAGGAACTCACTACCCTCGATTGCCCATGGAATGCACTCCATCATAGAGCAATTTTTTTCTCAAAGGAATCTTTCAACCCCCTATCCAAGCCTCCATATGGGTTATCAAAACCAATGATTTTATCTTGTCAAGGAATATAGAGTAGTTTAACAACCCTATCCCTTCCCTTGATGCTTTTGAAGAAGGCAACATGACCAATATCTCCCTCACTATCAAAATCAACATTTCCCTCAAACCGGGAATCATAGAGGAAATCACCATTGGCGCTGCATGCTACCTTGAGGAACTCACATCTTACAAATCTCTCTTTCAGGAATACCAGGATATTTTTTCCTGGTCATATACAAAGATTCTCATCCTCGATCCCTCTATAGTCAAACATCACATCGAGACATGGCCAGATGTCACCATAGTCTATCAAAAGTAGCGCTCACTTCACCCATCCAAATTTGCGGCTATCAAATATGAAATTCATAAGTTACACATCACAGGGTTTATATACCCCATCACATATACCTCATGGGTTTCTAACCCCGTCCCTGTTAACAAAAAGTAGGGCACTATTCGCGTTTGCACTGAATTTCGTGATCTCAACCATGCTTGTCCCAAAGACAACTTTCCAACCCCTTTCATCGACCAAATTATCAATGACTGTGCCGGCCACAAAGAATTGTCCTTCATGGATGGATTCTCTGGCTACAATCAAATCCAAATCCATCCAGTAGATCAGTATAAAACCACTTTTACTACCCCATGGGGTAATTTTTCTTATCTTGTCATGCCTTTTGGACTAAAAAATGTAGGTGCTATATTCCAATGGGCCATGTCTTATGTTTTCCATGATCTTGCTTGCATCATTATTGCTTACTTGGACAACCTCACTACTCGATCCAAGAAATGAACTCAACATCTAGATGACTTACAAGTCATCTTTAAATGATGTTGCCAGTACAATATCTTCTTAAACCCCCTCAAGTGTGTATTTTGCATCATCGTCGGACGTCTCCTTGGGTTCATCGTCTACCAACACAACATCACAGTGGACCCCCTCAAGGTCCAAGCTATCATAGAAATTCCACCACCTAGGAATTTTCTCCAACTGCAGAGCCTACAAGGCAAAGCCAACTTTTTACAATGCTTTGTCCCGGATTACACCACTCGCGCACATGGTTTCCTTCGTTTACTACATCATGATATCCCATTCCAGTGGGATGAACATGCCCAAACCACTTTTGATGATTTAAAAGAAGTTATATCCAATGTCCCTTTGATTAGTACTCCAGAGTATGATCGCGATTACATACTCTACTTTTCATCCTCATCCGTCTCAATAGAAGGAGTCCTCATCCAACTAGGGGATGATGGACGTGAACATGTTATTTACTACATCAATAAAAAACTTTTAGGACCACCTATGAAGTACAATCATGATGAGAAACTAGCCCTCGCAGTTGTCCTCGTAGTTCAAAAATTGCGTCACTATATTATGCTTCGCACTACCAAAGTCGTGGCAGATTCTAACCCCATGTAGTACTTGCTTAGTCGACAACAGATTAATGGAAACATTTCTCGATGGATATTCATCCTTCAGGAATACGACCTCAAGTTCTCAACTCCCAAAAGAAAGAAAGTACTTTTCCTTACCGAAATCATCACGACGTTTCCCTCAGACACTAAAGGTTCACCTGTCAATATAGATTTTCCCGACGAACACCTCTTTTACATCCCCTCGGATGACCCCTAGTATGCCGACCTTATCGTCTACCTTCAGACATAGAATTTTGGGTCTCATCTCTCTAGAGACGATCCTCGACGCATTCTCCATCAAGCCCCATGGTACCTCCTCATAGGATACATTTTGTATCGACGTGTGGTCAACACCATACTTTGTTGATGTCTAACCATCGACGAAGAAAATAAAGTCTTGAACGATTTCCATAGTGGTGCTTGTGGTGACCACCTCTCGGGTATGTTCACAACCCAAAAAATCATTTGCAAAGGATACTTCTAGACCACATTGTTTCATGACTCCATCCACACTGTCAAGCGATGCAAAAAATACCAACTCTATGTAAACAAAGCATGAGCACCACCCACTCTTCTAGACCCCTTCATCATTGCTGGCCCCTTCTGCAAATGGGGCATATAATTCATGACTTGCAACCCTCCATCTAGTAATGGACACAAATAAATAATCATGGCAGTAGATTACTTTACCAAATGGGACGAAGCTATGCCTACCTTTAACAATATTGCTGACACAACAATGCATTTCTTCTTCAACCACGTCATTACCCATTTTAGAATCCCACTACAGTTAGTATCTGATCACGATAAACAATTTGAGAATGAGATCTTTGTAGAACTCTCCTCAAATTTAGGCTTCTCCCATGAGTTTTCCTCCCCATACTACCCTCAGTCCAATGGATAGGTTGAGTATGTTAACAAATTTCTCAAAACCATGTTGCAACGTACTATCAAAAAACATAAGACCAATTGGCATCATATGTTTGTTTTCAGCATTATGGGCTCATTGCACGATAGTCAAAGCTGCCATCGGTTTTACACTGTTTCATCTCATTCATGGGATCGAAGCCACCCTCCCCATCGAGTGTGAAATTCCCATGTTGCGCATCGCCATTGAGCTATTACCTAACATTGATCCAATGGAGAAGCGGTTGCTGACCTTAGAGTCATTGGATGAATATCATCAATCTTCATTACAGAACATTGAGGTAGCTAAAAACTGGTCCAAAGCCACCTTTGACTACCATGTCAACCTTTTCTCATTTAATGAAGGAGATCTTGTCCTAGCCTACGATATCGCTCATGATACTCTAAGTCATGGGAAATTCGAGTCATTATGACATGGACCCTACATTGTCCAACACTGCCTCAATAAAGGTGCATACATCCTGGCCTCTCCAAAAGTATACCCTCTCAAAGAACCTGTCAACGACTTGTATTTAAAGAAGTTTTACGCCTGTGCGTAGTCATTCTACACTACTGTTTTTCTTTGTGCACATTTTTAGAGTTTTTACTTTTTTCTTTCACCTTTATGCCTCATGTATGAACTACCATCCGTGTTATTGATAGATGCATCCTCCATCATCCTACCACATCAGTTACATTGACAGAGCTATCCATTGGACACAAAATCTCTCTTCGGTCAGTTGGGCCCTCTACACCCCCTCACTGAATTTCTACACTCCAGCGACATATGTTTGGGCTTAACCACCAACAAACAAGAAGAATACATAGCCATCATTGGTCTCCTCGCTGAGACCAATCACCATCATATTCTTCATCTTAGCATCTTATTAGATTCCCATCTTGTATTCTTGCATCTCAACAATGTATATCGTGTCTGTGGTCCTTTCCTCTTTCGCAACTACCTGCAAGTTAGACTCTTACCTTGAAACTTTGATTCAATTACATTTACATATATTCCATGAAAATTTAATCAAATAGAAGATAACATGGCTAACCTAGTGTTAGATTTGAATTTATCACATTAATACATTATTACATATACATAAATCATAAAACATCGGTCACAACATATAGATTAGACATCATAAACCATCACAAAATATCCACACATGTAAACATCACAAAGATCCCAAAGATGTGTATATATATATATATATATATATATATATATATATATATATATATATATATATATATATATATATATATATATATATA
>ML794021.1:240574-261634 GCA_009831015.1 Picea engelmannii
TCAAAAATGACAAATCATTGGGCACTACACAACAATTAAAAAGGGTTGTTAATGCAAGTCGGAATTTGGCACTTATGTCTATACAATGTAAGGAAGAAAATAATCCTAGGCATGAAAAGGAAGTGTCATTTCACTAGAATACACCTGTTTTGGTTGATAGTGTTTCTATGGTTAAAAGTCAACATGGTTCGGGTACAATCTCTTTCACATGTTCAATGTTTATAGTCAGCTTATTACTCATCAACAATATGTGGTTGGGTCCGACAATGTTGAATGAAGATGTGATTAAGAATGTGATTAATGTACTTAACAATGTCAGTGCAGTGTTAATTGTTTTATTGCTGAGTCATATGTACAGGTTCCAGGAGGAATGGATAGGTGATACAGAACAAGTGAGACAAACATGTCCTCACTTATTTTCTGAATGATTTCATGCTTTTTGTGGTCCAAAAGCTTCTTAGTGGGGAGGTGTGATCCAGGTGGATCAAAAACCGCTCGAAAATACTCAAATGCAGAAAAGGAGGATCTAGGAATGATACAAAAGTCTTAAAAGGGTCCCTAGGCTCAGAAAATGCTCAAAAATCAAAGTTCTCAGAATTGGATGAAACCAACGCCATTACGTCTGGCTCGTTCTCTCGATTTTGGCCATATATTTACTTTCTCAAACAAATCTCATATGAAGAAGTTATGACACTCTGACGTTTTTCGAAAACAACAATAAAAAGTCAAACAATGAACAGGTCATACTGATGATATCAGCAGTATGGATGTTGATGTCAGCATGACATGTGTCACCTTCTAGAAGCCCAACTATTTGGCGGATTCAACTAAATCTGGCGGATTTTCGCCAAATCTGGCGGTTACTGCCAAATCTGGAGGAGGTTCACTAAGTTTGGAGAACTAGCTAGTGGTTCTTCTTATTTAACCGGGCACGCAAAATGAGGCAGGGGGGATTTGGCAGAGGTTGCATTGGAATCCGTGCCAGGAGGTGTCCCAGGTGACCTGCTCAGAAATAGGTCGACTTTATACTCAAAAGTTGCAGAATTTCGAGAGGATTCCGAATATGCTCTTTGTTTCTTCATCAGAATAGTCAAACATAAAAGTGTCTCCAGAAGAGGAGTTGGCACGCTTTTCGACACTGTACGGATCTGACAGGCAGAGGATGCATTGGAATTCATGCCATTAGGTGTTCCAGGTGACCTACTTAGAAATAGGTCGAATTTATACTCAAAAGTTGCAGAATTTAGAGAGGATTTTGAATATGCTCTATGTTTCTTCATCAGAGTAGCAGAACAGAAAAGTGCCTCTAGAACCCATTTGAGCGAGCCAAGCATACTTGAGTTTATATTCAAAAGTTGCAGAATGATGTTTTCCATCCACCTATGATGTATGTTTCTGCCCAGAATCGCAGATCTGAAAGTTGGTTTTTGGGAGCTCTTATGTAAGCCTTTTCTTTGTAATTTTTAAGCATTTGAGATTAATTAAAGAGTGGTCTCACTGTTGGAGTGGATGCAGAGACGTAGCTAGGATGTCTGGTGAACTCTGTTACCAATTCTTGTTCATAGATGGTTTACTTACATGTTTATGTGCTCATGTGCTTGATGGATGTTCTTTAATTTTGCATTACAAAGATGGTTAACAGTTAAAAATTCACATGCAAATAATGGTTAAAAGTTCTTGAATTTTAGATCAAGTTAAATTTCAGATCACTAATATAGTTATCCATTGGTGGAATAATCTTGGTCATTGGTTGATTTTGTTTGGTTCAAAGTTTCTTATGCATTCTAGTTTTATTTATTTAGTTGTTTTTAGTTTGTTCACTTGTTTATTTCAGGTGCTTGGATTGTTTGACTCATGCACTAACCTCTGTCTTGTCTAGCAGACCCAACTGGACATGCAAGTTCCCTTGTTTTTCTCACCCAAGTGACAAAACAAACACAACACTGGGGAAAGGTATCACTTTCCACCCTATTTGGGCATTGAGATCACTTCTTTTTTATCCTTTTATCTTGCAGGTACCAAAACTAACCTAGCCTTACCTGTCAAGAGCCAAGTTTTGAGCTAGAGGAGGAGAATTTCACTCAAAAATCCCCCCCCGACATGTATCAGAATGTACGCGGGTATTCCATCCCACAAACGTACACTATGCACCCAAAAGGATTCTTTGCTCTGCGCACTGTGCTCCTAAAAGGATTTTTTTCGCTGTGCATTCTGCACACCGTGCACCCACTGTGCCTTTGTCTGAACTGTAACCCACACACATTTCCAAAGTTTCAAAATTGTAAGAGTTTTTGTGGTGATTTGAAGGCCCCTAGCCTTCAAAATATTGCTTCCATGCAAATTGTAAATGCACTCCACTTAGACTCCTTTCCCATATGAAAGGTTATATAAACATAGGCACTTAGGGGGTAAAAAGAACCATATTTTCTTCACTTTTTCTTTGGTTTCCACATGGATCGCTTGTTTAGGTTGTAAAAGTTAAGCTGAAATTATTTTCTATCACATATAAAAAAACTTGCATTGGGACCAAAAATCAACTTTGATCATTGAGTATGCTCTTCTCTCGCACCATAGAGTGATCTTGAGAATCATAAAGGTGGTTAAGGAGACATTTCATCTCCCTTCACAAAATATTTAGGAGAGGATAAAGCCCCCATAGGGATCCTCTTAGTTTCTTTTTGAAATCATCTTAAATTTGTAAGGGCCCATACATGCCCACATGTTGCAAACTTAGGATAGTTTCTTGAAATTGCTTTCTTAGTTTACATCACTAGGAGTGTTTAAAGATCAAAGTAACGGGCCCATACATTCCCAGATGCTTGCAATCTAGGACAGTTTTTCAATATTTCTTAGTGTAAACCGCATTGGGGAGTTTAAAGGATTGGTAAGGACCCATATGTCAACATGCTTGTTCTTCAGGGATTTTAAAATTCTGCAATGTTGTACCAATGACACTTAGTAAGATAGGTAACAAAGATTTGTAAGGAGCACAGGAAGTCCACATGTTGAAAATTTACACCTAACTTGCTAAAATTTGGCACATTTTATCACTTTCTCACGCACAAAGTGACTCCTCACTCACATAATTTCCATCTTGAATTGTGGAGGTTGAAGTAGGTTTTCTCTAAAGGAATTCCAAAACATCCCACTATTTCTTGAAGAAATTATCCACACCCACTTAATTCAAACGAGATTGGTTCACACTCCCAATCTCTCAGCCCACCACATATAAAAATTTCTAAAAACTCACTAAGTTTTCCTCCACAGGAGGTGCCAAAGGAATTTTTTTAGTCTAGGTAGCATCTCGGGGGTAGACATCCAAATAACCCCTTGTTATTTGGTTCTCACATTTTCAAACATTAGAAGTTGACAAATAGGGAACTTTTAAATCCTCCAATTCAAGTGTTCCTACACCATAAGGCAGGGAGATACCCATGAAGGGTTGAAGGCTGAGGTCTAGTTGTTCTATGCATCCCCCCTTGAGTCACCTAACTCTTGGAAGGGATCCATTCCATGACCCATTTCTGAGGCCAAAAATCTAAATTCCGCACTTTGACCGAGGTACCTAGTGGCCAAATTTAGGACATCTGCCCAAGTGGCAATTATGGGTTGCAATTGCACCTTGATCAGATTTTGTGTGGCTATTGGGAAATATCGCCAGCTCTTTCAGGATATGCACCCTCTACCCCTCATTATAACTGATTATTTCATCCTTCACTAGTTCCTCTTTTGATGGATTCACACCCCACTGTTGAGTGCTCTTGGAAGGACAATACATATTTTAGGACACGAGCATTTGTTTTATTTTTTCTCTCATGCGGAAAAAATCCACCTACCCACATGTATGATTATTTACAGTTGATTTATGTATGATTCTCATTTGATTACATGAAATTGTGAGATATATTGTGAAGGTCCAAATTAGACAAGTTTCGTGTTCACTTATTTCTCTCATCACTATTTGCACACATTCACTTTTCTAGTCAGACATCATAGGAGACCCACATAATCCCCATCGCTCCAGATGCTTGCATAATCTCCCTCCTAATCTAGGAGGAGTTCCTAGTCTTTCCAACTCACTGTATCAACCATCTCACACCATGCCACTATTTTTGTATCAACATTTCTTGGTTCCACTTTACTTGGGTCCAATTCCCAAATCCATCCATACACTATCTCTCCTTCACAAGGAGGTGGGGGGAAAACTTCTTCTCTAGGGAAAAGTAAAACCCCACCAAATCCCCCTCAAGGGTTAGGTCCACTACCTTCTCACACCATGGATGGAACTAATCCTCCACCACCACCTCCCATGCCATATTTGGAGTCTCTCAACATTCCTGATTTGAGTAAACTCACAAATGATCCTATATTAAATGACCCCACATGGTCCAATATGCCTACCAAACTAACTTCCAATATCCCAAAATTTGAAGGAAAATCAAGGGAAGATCCTGCCAACCATGTCATGACTTTCCACTTATGGTTCTCTTCAAACAACATAATGGATGACTCCATCAACATAAGGTTATTTCAATGAACACTCATTGGTCCATCAGCCAAATGGTATGTGAACGAAAAATCAGGATCCCACATGACTTTTGAATCCTTGGTCAAATCCTTTTTGGCCTTTCTCCAACTACCAATTCATCATGACACTGGTTTAGAACTCCTCTCCCAATGAAAACAAACCTCAGCTATGCATATTTCTGATCACATCCACTAACGGCGTCGACGACGTAGTCTATGCAAAGAAGAAACCTCCAAAGAACAACGTCTCGATTGGTTTCTAAAATCACTCATCTCTATAATTTCCAAAGACGTGGCATCCACCTTCCCCCAATCTGAAGAGGAATCCATCAACAAGGCTCAATAGTTCAACCTCATTTATGCTCAGTCAGGTTACTTATACATAGTAATACCTTATGCAACGAGACCTGTACCATTTGGTCAGGATAATATTGGGATGTCTCACGTAGCAGATGGGTTGATTGGTACCATGACACACAACAATCTGTACATTCAACCACCACCTATGTACAGGACACCCCAATATCCATCGATATATGGAGGGTCAACTTATTACCCTCCTCTCCCTTACCAAAAACCATATCCTATTACCTCCCCTCCACCCATGAGTGTACCCTTGACGACACACATGTTGTGCTCGGCCTCTCAACCAAGTTATGGTTCCCCTTATACCTCAGTGTATAACCTAGGCACTAGCAAAAGCGCTTCACCATCCTATGCACACTATGTATCGTTACCACAAAAAAATATGTATTTCCCATTACCTAGTCCTCCACAACCGGTTTCTCCTCCACACAGAAAAATAGATGTAGACGTTAACTTTGTTCATCCCTCTCCCATTCAACAATTTCACACTTTTGAACATTTGAATAAGGAAAAATCTGGCCCATCAGTCGAATAATGCCAAGAATAAAGGAAAAAATAAAAACAATAATAACCCAGGACCATGAAGAAATAACCTCCAACAAAACCAACCTACTGGGGGCAACCAGAATTAGGGTAACCAGAACCCCCAAGGCGACAATAACAATAAACACCAAGGGAGGAAAAAGAACAACAACCTACAGACAAAATTCCTTTGCTCTCTTTGCAGTGAGCATGGACATTATACCCACCATTTCCCCCAAATTTCCGACTTTAAATGGATGAAAGAATCCATGAAAGCGCCACATCCTCCAACGCCACCTACCCCTCAGTAGGCCCCGCCATAGTATTTGCAACAAACACCCACGATCGTGTTGAAAAATCCTATTCCACACCAAGGTGTGATGAATACCCAACATGAGGTACATATTCCCCCACCAAAAATGGGGCAGTATCAAAACCCAAGGTCCATCCACCCTGGAAATCCATTGGATCGCAATATACTCATCATTAGAGAAGAATAAATTCTTCTGCAAATGTGCGGTCATCAATACAGCGCACCCCCTGAATCTACTCCCACCACCTCGAAACAAGCTCCAACAATAGCTAGAAAACCCTTGATGATTCCACGCCCTAACACTGGAACCCACATTCGTATCCTTCGCTTTCCATTACGACGAAATGTCAACAAACCTCAGGCTAGGGAAACACACAATTACAGTCTGGTCGATGACTTGGCATAGTCTCTTGTAGCCATGTCTGTATTGAAGGTCCTCCAAACCTGTCCAACTCAATGAAAATCCTTAATTTCTACCTTGGGGGTAGTCGAACCAGCTGATACTTGACTTATCACATTTGATCTAGATAGCAGAGTACCTCGTCTCCCTTCTTTGGTATCTTTCCAGATACCAATCAAGATTTAGAACATCATGGCTCATCGGTGTATCATTGATGAAGGTGCATCCACATGCATCATGTCCAAAATTGTATGGCAGAAATTTGGTTCCCCTAAGCTTATACCATCTTCCATCACATTAAGACCCTATGATGGTTGACCATCCTCCCTAGAAGGGCTCTTTCAAAATATCCTCGTCAAACTCGAAGGAAAAAACATATTCATCGACATTGAGGTTATCAACGCCCCACTCAATTACAATATTGTGTTTGGACGCAGCTACATTTATGCTATGAATGAAATGGCCTCTTATGTGTTTCAAATGTTGATGCTCCCCCACAAGCAGAAAATCATCACCAGTGACCAAATTTCACATTATGAGCCCAACCACTCTGCCAACATCGATAACATATTACCTCTTTTCTGCACTAGTTCCAATGCTTATTCACTCTTGGATATGGGGCCCATAATTTTTAAGGACCCATCCTTGCTGGGGGAATACCATGGAGAAGCACCTCTCATACAACCTTCAGCACAAGTGTGTGTCATATATTCTAATGGAACTGACATCAGAGACACCATCCCTCCCACTGAGGCCTCTCCTCACCTTGACGTCCCACTAGTTGAAGAAATTTTACCTCAGGGATTACCTGAGAACTCTACTACACCATTTATCCCTGATTTCTCCCTCCCCTAGGGGAAAATCCCAGTTTGGGAAACAATCCCCCAAGCCATCAATCAAATTCCCTTATTTTACTCCCCACCAGGAGTAAAATCATTTCAGGTAGCCATGATGCTTACCCTTCCCAACATGGTGGTCGTCATCCCTATATAGTATCTACACCCACCCACAATGGTTCCTCAAGCATCCCTCTCTCCTCAATCAAAGGGAATCCCGATGCAGATTCTAGTACTAACTCTGGCCATGCCACCCTCACCCCCGATTGTTAGCACCACTGCTACAGCTGGGGGTAGATGAAAGAATAAAGAGCCCACTACTCCACTTCCTCCCCTAGTTCAGCCTCCTTGCGCACTCTTCTAAAGAGAGGGGCACCCCACTAATAGATGTCCTTATCTTCCCTAGTTACGCAATCTGATCCAACTTCCTCGAGAAACCACATCACTTGCAGATTCATCAAGTGCATCTAGTACTACAACAATGTCCCCCACTATAGGCAATAAAGGGCTACAAACCAAATTCTCTTGTGCCATTTGTTCAGAGTATGGCCACTAAACTCATCATTGCCTAGCTCTACCTCAGTTTTTCCAAACGCTAATGGTAGTACATCAAACCTTTTATCAAGATCCCTCTCCACCACCACTTTCGGGTACCCACGCCACCGACATACATTATGTATCTACCTCAGTCCCCAAAGAATTGAGATGCCCTTTCTCTCTCTGTGACTCACTTGCTCATTTCACATAACAATGTCCTTTGATCATTGAATACAAGCATCGTCAATTAATCCTTATTCAAAATCATTCGACCACCTCACATGATGTGATGTAAGTGACTCCCCCTATCCCTTCTCCAGATAATTTTCACATCACCTCCCCTAAAACTGAGTAAATTCCCACCCCTCCATGGTTCATCAATAGACTTTCTGAGGATATTCCCTCAAATCCTCCCAATTCTCTGGTTTATTTCCCACAGGAGATCTTACCCCCTACGACAGTTTATCCCCCACACTGTATAGAAATTTTTTTTATGAAAAGAAAGACGTCCCAACATACTTGTGATATCCCCTCTATGTCTTTTCCACTTGATGAAAACCACACCTACCCATTGGTGGTTCCCCCTATCACCTCCCAGGATCCATTGTATTCTCGCATTTTCCACTGTGACGAAGACATATCGGAGGAACTGACTATCCCTGATTGTCTTTGGAATACGCTCCATCATCAAGCACTTTTCCTCTCACAAGAGGACTTTCACCCACCTGATCGATAACCCCAAGATCCTGTAATATTCCAAAACACCTCACAACACTCTCGCCAGATCACCAATGGTGCCAGTGCAAATAAGGTGTCATTGTGGTCCCACCATCCATATATAGGCCCTTTCTCCCAACTTCCACACTCAGTTATAGAAGCCCAGAGTCTCTCTTTATCGATCTGTCTTCAGCCATGAGATCATGGTCCCGCCATATACACAGTCACATTCCCCGGGTCACCATCTGAACTTGGCCCCGGGGGAGCATTTTCTCACGCCACATTCATGTATGCATGCTCATGTTCAAATTTTATCAAATAGTTTTTATATGTTCTTTATCATCAAATATTTTTCATGTCGGGTATTCAGCTTTCAATATGTGCAGGTACTTGGTCATCACAAGAAGCACAACCCCTTCAGGTATATGTTCGACACTGGCATGTAATCATTCCCTCTAAATATCAATTGCATCTCCCAAATCACACCCTCCGACATTCACCTTTAGAGTCCCTACATCCTGCTCTGTAGTACTGTCACCTATGCTACATTTTGGTATTGTCACCCAATAGTAGTCTCCCCCACATGAGTTGTCCCATTCATAGTTTCCTTCGGTACTTTCACACTCATGCTGCTTTCACCCCCTAGGGCTGGGATTCTTGTTAGTCTCATGCATTCCTGAGAATAAGCCACATCCTCCTTCTCATCATTTTACTAGCTTTCCCAATGGACTCTCAGGTTATCTCATCTTGGTTCTATTTGAATGCATGTTTGTAGTATCACTAGCCCTCCATTTCATCCACAATCAATTTTCTCATCTACAGATTGTCCTCCATTCATTTCCCTCATATAGAAACACACCCATGGGCCCCCCACCCTCCACCAGTTCTCTTCACAACTTGTGCCCTCACAGGCCAAGACATCTTTCACTGGGGGAACCCATTTCTATATTTGTACACTCATCCCAAATTATTCTTTATTTATTTGGTAATTGTAAAATTCCTTTGTTTCCAACATTTAATTAACTTTTTTTCGTCACCCTTGACAACCTTATTTTCCTAGAAACGCAACCCATGTTGCCCTCAATTAAGGAATCCACTCTCCTTTTCTCATTTTGAAATCGTTCATAAACCCCGAGTATCCCAAAATCCATGTACCCTTGATCTCTGATTTTTTCCACTTTTTCACACCTCTGGCACAATTTAACCTCATGTCTAGTCGTCCCCCTGACACTAGATATAGTTTTACGGTTTCTTCCAATCATCCTTTAAACATACCCCCAACCAAAGGAAGTCTTGAGTCTCACCACCTCTTGACTTCGTCCATGTTCCCTATCAGTTCTTGATCTTATCTCTGTTTATTTCATTAATCCCTTTGCTTCTTGGCATCAAGTCTCCCTTTTTGTCGACATCAACACAGTTTCTAGAAGGGTGACAGTATATTGACTCTCATTACCTTTACAATGAAGAGTCTCGGATGGCACAAAGAGAACCATCATTTCTCTTTGGTTCCCTTGACCCCCATAACATTCGAATTCATCAAAATATCATGTTACGGTGGGTCTTACTATGCAACTATTGCAGTTTTTTTATACCAGCCGAAGACCTCTAAATTTGTCAATCCATCAATGCCTATGAGTCATTGACACTTCTTACATGCGTCCTTTCCTCTTTTCAGAGTATGTTGACCCTCAGAATTTTCATCTGTCATTATCAAACTGCCCCGGAGGACACCATAGTTATCTACCTCAGCATACAACTTCAGTTATTGTCTTACATTTTGAGTTACATGACACGAGCATGGGGGAATGTCCACCTTGTTTGTATACATATTTTCTTTTCTCCTATAGACAGGTTTGGGTCCCACGGTTTCCCCTCTCCCTCTGACGGATCTCTCTTGCAGTTCCTATCAACACTGTTCCTTACAATGGCAGTCTCATTAGAATAAACATTGATGTATTTCGACTATACGTATGCTCCTAACCTCACATATCAGGGGGCATCTATTATCAGTGAAATTTCATCGACAACACTGCACACAAATTGTTACAGAAAAAAAAAATGCCAAACAACTATTAGTTCACTTGCAACACCAAAATGCATTTCCAAGAGGTAAAAAATATACGATTGGGAAAAACTTGACATGCACTAACTCACTAAAGGAAGTGCGTGCATAGTGTGTGGGCCAAAGAAGCCCGTAGAGCGCACAATGCACCATATACGCGATTGTGTATGAGAAAACTCACACACTCCTGTGAACGACACATTTATGGTTCTTGTCGGACCCTAAACCACTTATGGACCAGCTCCCAACTTGAATTTACCCTCATATATGAGTTGAATCCGAATGGGGGTTTGGTCAAGGACCAAAGCGTGCCCTAAAGGGCCGCTTGTTCACACTAAGAACCAGTTGAATATTTCCTTGAAGAAATTCGATAAATGGAGGCCATGGGTGCACTAATAAATTTAGATTTTCATAGTATTGTTATGTTTCCTCAATCCTCCCTTGAGAATCCTCTTTTCTCCTTGGAGCATTCTAGCAACATTCCAATAGTACATTCTACTCACCTCTTGAGGGAATAGGCATTGATTTCCTCACCATTTGATTTCTTTTCTACCATTGTAAGAATATCTCTCCATTATGGAACTCAAGATCCCTCCTAAGGAGGAAGAGGGGACTCATAAGTCCTGATTTCTCTACAGTGTTTTTTCAAATAATATAGTTATCCATTGGTGCCATAACCTTGGTCACTGGTTTTTTGTTTATGGTTCTAAAATTTTCTTATGCATTCTAGTTTTATTTCCTTAGTAGTTTTTAGTTTGTTTAGCTGTTTATTTGATGCGCTTGGTTTTTTTAACTCATGCACTAACCTCTTTCTTGTCTAGCAGTCCCAACTAGGCATGCAAGTGCCCTTGTTTTTCTCACCCAAGTGACAAAACAAACACAACACACGAGTTTTCTCAAATCTTTTCTCTCCTCTTGAACAATTGTGCACTCTCTGCACTTCAACTAATGATTGTGCACTCCTTTCACTTCCACTGTAAATTCACATTATCTCTTATGAGCTTCTAAGTCTATATCGAATTAGCCTATGCACTCCTTGTGGGATCTTTGCACTCGTTACACCAGGAATCTCAAAAGATAAAACAAATGAAACTTACAAAAACATCAAAGGTTTCCACACTTAAAAATGAAAAACATATTCATTCATAAAATATGCATAAAGAGATAAAACAAAAAGAACATAAAGAAACGTCACATGTACTCAATAACTCAAATGAACACAACACCGTACAATTGGAATCAAACCTCTCTACTTGTATTCATTCAGTAAATATGTACATAGACTGATACAGTTCTATGCATCTCCTCATAAACTTCAACAACTCTCTCATAAACAATAACAATAACATTCAACCTCTACGATAACGTTCAACAACCTCTATTATGACATTCAACAACCTCATTTGGGAAAATAATACATATATTTATACAACGAGGGGCTTCTCAAGCTTTCCCTCCATACTATCTTAAAGCTATCCTATCACAGTTAGTTCATTCATATACTAAGGACTATTACATCGAATGACGATTACATTCAGATATGAGTCGATACTCAATATCTGTACAACCTTATCTGCTAATAAAAGCGATTACAATCCTCGATGGCCTTATGTGATGGATTTTAGGCTCTAAGGATGTCCTTAAAACAACCTCTATGCATTAGTCGAAGGTAGGTGTTGGCACAAGAATTTTACTTGTTTCCTATGTAGGTTCTTACCCTTCATTTTCAATACCTCATCCTCTAGAGATAAAACACTTGTAAAGGAAAAACAATCATAAAGGGAATGACAATTTTTCTACTCAAATGAATGAAACTTCATGTAAAGGGAACAACAATCGTGACAAGGGAATAACAGTTGTTATATTGGGCCAAACTAATGTTGAATTAATTGCATTGTAGTACTTTCCCAACTATCTAATTTTTCAATCCGAGGTTCGTAAACTGACAAAGCACACACAAAGTATATGAAGGATTGAAGTGAGACTAATCTAATCGAATGTCTGATCTACAACTGAAATTGAATCATTAATCTAATGCAGGAAATTGAAACAGGATTGAAGATAATTTATCCTAATCTAATGGTAAAGCTACAACTAAAATTAAATCATTAATCTAATGCAGGAAATTGAAACACACGACTTGGAATTAAATTTCTACAACCTACGGTTGAAATGAAATCACGTAAATGAATTTAATCTAGGAATGGAGAACTACAAGAAGGGAAAGAAGATACAACATGTAAAGAGTTGAATGACACAACAACATATGTGAGCTCACACCAATAAAGCAATCTTACATTACAATAATCAAATCAATCTTCATAACAGAATAATGAAAACATGAAAACCAAAACTATGAATCAAAGCTAGGAATCCCTTTATTTCAAATCCTAATGACTACTCTCTTTATCATCCTAATTACTCCCCTCATGAAGAGAGATCACTCTCTTTTATACATGAGATCCTTGAAGATAAGATAACCATATCATAATTACATATCCACTATTCTCTCAACTATTTTCCCATTATTACAAAATATGATCCTTTCAAATCCTCACACATATCTCTCATATATCTTGGATAATATATGCCAACCAAATCTCCATGATCTTCTCCTTGAATTATCTCCTCAAATATTGAAATGGTGGAGGAAGTATTCAAGAAGTCCTTTTGAATTAATCCTTCACATATTCCTAGACATTGCAAAGATCACACAATTTTGAGATATATATGAAAACATGTCGATTTTCTAACATTTAATCACAAATTCCCTTTTAATACTAAAATGAATAAAGTGGAGAATAATAAGGTGAAACCCAAGTATATTTATGAAAATGGTATCATGAAAGGTTAATGGGGTGATGAAATGTGAATAATGATTAAGGGAAAGGTGGATGAAAATATGACATTTCTAAGCCCCAACATAACCCCCAACTGAACTTGTTACATGTCTGCATGCAACTATGCATGGGTCTTCTTAAGAAATTTTTGGCATATGAATGTTGGCTTTGAGTGATGATACTGAATTTTTCTGGGATGGGATTTACATGATTAACAACTGTCATTTTCTTATGGTTGGTTCTTGTGTGACAACCATGAATATAAAGAATGTTGGTTCTTGTGTTAACAACATTCATTTTGTTATTTTCTCTCTTGTTGCTATGATAATAATTTACCCATATTCTTACTGGAAAATATATTCTATCAATGTCCATAAGGAAACATCACTGAGTATAAGAAGTCCATTTTTCATATTTCTGAATCATGCCAATATGTATCAATGCTTATGAAGAAAAGTGCAACAGAGTATCGTTGGAAAATAAATGTTGGTAAATGGTAAATGAGACGAAAAATGGAATGATGGTAGTGGAAAAATGGAGTGATGATAGTGAATAAATTCCCCTACCCCCCAAATGAATTGGTTTCATGTCCACACACAACTGGCATAAGTCATAGAAGGGAAAAGGAAAGGGAGCTTAGTGAGCGAATTTTCCAAATTATTCATTGCTAGAAGTTTAGGAATTACATGATTAAAGTTCAGACAATAACATACTTCCACTTACCCAAAATTTTGATGAACTATGAAATAGGAATATGGATGATGTGGATGCTGGAGCATGGAATATTTCACTGCTGCAAGATCATGTGAAAAGTGATTGCTGCTGTAGCTATGACCGTTGTCTCCTGGATCAGAGAATGTGAAGTGGAGGAATTTGAATTGTTGTTGATGAATCATGGAAAAGAGGAAGTATGAAAGTGGAACTATAGTACTCTCATATAGCTAAATTCATGTTTCTATAACTGCTAAGGAAGTTAGGAAAAAGTGTATAGTCTTCACCTACTACAACCCAATGGTACAATTCTAATCATGCGAATGGATGTGTCGATGTCGAGCATGAAGAGAAGTCATTGGATTACCGACCATTAATGAATGTCATTAACCAATGCAAGGAAAAATCACCATTGATATCAATGAGTGCCAAGGTACCCGAGTACATCTTGCGAAGTGAAAATGAATGAGATGATGTAGATCCACTAACGATCAAGGGACACTGATTTATTCTCATGATTTTCAGTGAGAGAACTTGCCATTAAGGCATGCAATCCTCCAGGTACTTAAAATGAACTCTAGTCTATATCCCAGATAGTGTTGAGGTCGATGAGGAAAGACTTGTTGAAAGGTGGGCCTTAAGGAATCCTGCATCAATCAACGTGAGTTTGATAAAAATATTGGTAGGACTATAGGAAATATCTTAGTAGAAACAATGTTTATGGCAAGGCAATGGAGTCATGGAAAGGGAGCTGGATAGTTTTATTGACAAGGAAAAATGAACTGAAAAAAGATAAAAAGATGTATGCAAATCAGGAATATAGGCGTGTGCGAAGTCATGAAGGATAAGGAAATGGATGATAGACTTCAACATAGGGATGACCAATGTGCTTTGAAGGAGAAATACGGGGAAAGAATTCATGACTCCAAACGGTTGTATTCATGGTGGAAAACGTCATGATGTTTATGATGAGTAACAACTCCTTCAAGCAGTTAACAAAGCATGTTCTTGTCAAACGTTTTGTGATTCTTGAAAATCATCATGGCATGGAATGCTAGCATCTTCATTCCTGCAATCAAACTTAGTACTAATCCTGCAATCAAACTTTTGAGATCATCATAAAATAGAAAATGTGATATTAAGTATGAATGCGACAAAGTAAAATAAATAAACTACGTTTTTATATTTGTTGTCATGGTCGTTGCATGCATGCTTGTTTCATCGTTGATTTCTTGCTAAAGTGACTCCAAGAAACAACTTAGCGTAAAATCATAAAAACATGTTTCGACATTGTTTTTAGGAATTGATTGAAATACATTTGCTAAAAAAACTTTTATTTTTTATGAATTTGAACTAAAATTTTCTTTTTATGTTTTTTTTTTTTTTTTCTTATTAAAACAAAACAAAATGAAATAAAATTCTATAATAAAACAAATAGACAAATAAAATATATATATATTTTTTAATAATAAAACAAACAAATAAAATAAAATCTATGAACTAAAGCTATGAATGATTATGAACGTTGCAACTTTCATCATCGATTACAAGTATATCATTGATTTCATCAAGGTCGGTTGGTGATTCAAATATACTAGATTTTTCATAATGAAACTAATACATTGCATACACCAGGACCGATGCAAGGTACTTGGTAAAGAAATGATCATACGAAGTCACGACGTATTCAGGGTTCAAGTTCGGTGGAGTTGTTGGGGCTAAAAAATGTCCTATTTTCATCCATCTTTCCCTTCATCATTCTCCACATTTCATTGCCCCATTAACCTTTCACGATATCATTTCCATAAATATACTTGGGTTTCACCTTATTGTTCTCCACTTTATTCATTTTAGTATTTAAAAGGAATTTGTGATTAAATGTTAGAAAATCAACATATTTTCATATATATTTCAAATATGTGTGAGCTTTGTAATGTGTAGGAATATGAGAAGGATTAATTCAAAACGACTTCTCGAATACTTCCTCCACCATTTCAATATTTGAGGAGATAATTCAATCCCATTCCAAGGACAAGATCATGGAGATTTGGTTGGAATATCTTATCCAAGATATATGAGAGATATGTGTGGGGATTTGAATGGATTATATTTTGTAATAACGGGAAATAGGTTGAGAGAAAAGTGGATCTGTAATAATGAGATGGTTATCTTATCTTCAAGGCTCTCATGTATAAAAGAGAGTGCTCTCTCTTCATGAGAATTCAATTAGGATGTAGTTAGATTATGTAATTAGAATCAGAGTAGTCATTAGGATTTGAAAGAGAAAGGGATTCTTAGCTTTGATTCATGGTTTTGGTTTTCATGCTTTCATTATTCTTTTATAAAGATTGATTTGATTATTATAATATAAGATTGCTTCATTGGTGAGATCTCACATATGTTGTTGTGTCATTCAACTCTTCACATGTTGTACTTGCTTTTTCTTCATGTAGTTCTCCATTTCTAGATTAATTCTATTTACACAATTTCCCATTCTTAGAACAATTTCATTTACGCAACTAGATTAATTCAATTTCAGTCATGTGTTAGATTAATGATTCAATTCCAGTCGTGTGTTAGATTAATGATTCAATTTCAGTTGTAGCTTAAACATTAGATTAGATTAGTCATGCTTCAATATTGCATATACTTTGTGTGTGCTTTGTCAGTTTATGAACCCCGGGTTGAAAAATTATATAGTTGGGAAAGTACTACAACTCAATTAATACAATATTAGTTCAGCCCAATATAACGACTGGCTTTCCCTTGTCACGATTGTTGTTCCTTTTGCAAGTAGTGTTGTTCATTTGAACGAAACAATTGTTGTTCCTTTTGTTACAATTGCTGTCCCTTTGCAGGGGTTGCATCTCTAGAGGACGAGTATTGAAAACGGAAGGTAAGAACCTACGTAGGAAACAAGTAAAACACTTGCGCCAACACCCACCTTTGGATGATGCATAGAGGTTATATTTTAGGGCATCTTTAGAGACCAACATTTTGGCGTCGTTGCCGGGGAAGCACGATGGATTGAGGTATTAGTTTCTTTTTCATTTTAATTCATGCAAGTGTGATCTAAACATGTTGGTAAGGGGTCATAGAATCTTGTGACAGGAGACTCCTCATGTTCTCCCTACCAACTAGGTAGAAGTAATTTCAATTTTTGCAAGATTAGTTTCAATTTCTACAAGATTAGTTTCAATTTCTGCAAGTGTGATCTAGATATGTTGGTTAGGGGACATAAAATCTCGTGAGAGGAGACTCCTCATGTTCTCTCTACCAACTAGGTAGAAGTAATTTCAATTTATGCAAGTGTGATCTAGATATGTTGGTTAGGGAACATAAAATCTCGTGAGAGGAGACTCCTCATGTTCTCTCTACCAACTAGGTAGAAGTAATTTCAATTTATGCAAGTGTGATCTAGATATGTTGGTTAGGGGACATAAAATCTCGTGAGAGGAGACTCCTCATGTTCTCTCTACCAACTAGGTAGAAGTAATTTCAATTTCTGCAAGATTAGTTTCAATTTATGCAAGTGTGATCTATATATGTTGGTAAGGGGACATAGAAGCTTGTGAGAGGATACTCTTCATGTTCTCCCTACCAACTAGGTAGAAGTAATTTCAATTTCTGCAAATTTCAATTCACACAAAAGTAGTTTTAATTTTTATGATCTACATGTGTTGAGGGTCATAGAAGCTCGTGAGAGGAGACTCATCACTGTCCTTGCCAACTATCAGGAACGTTTTAATTTCTGTAACTTTGAAGAGTAATTTTTTTTCTTTTTCGTTTCAGCAAGAGTGCTTTTATTCAAGTTTTTTTCATTTAGATTTCAGTTTTGGGTGATGTAAGAATCCTTTTTTTTTAACATGATTTAACAATGAATTTAAGTTTGGAACAACTTACGCATATCCTAGCAAAATTCGAGGTCTCCTCTTCTCTGGAAGAGGAGATATTGATAGCAACCGAAACCTTATTCACTCCTCCTGAGGTGAACGAAGAATCAACATACGAAGAACCTTGCATATTTAATGAAGAACCATTAGGCACACAAGAGTTCGAGGAGGACATCGAGGATCTGCAATATGATCTGAGTAAGACAAATTATGCTTATGAAAGCCTGATCGAACGCTGGTTTTAAGCAAGTACTAGGTTAGTTCCACTTAGTTTTTCTTTTTTTGTTAATTTAGAAATTCAGTAGCTAATTTTGCATGCCCAAACATATTCCTGACTGCCAATTTCTAAATTGAAAGATAACATTTTTTTATTACTGTTGCGTGCATGGATACATTGGTTGTTTGATTATACGTAACTAATATCTCATTTCTAATTAGCATAGTGTAGGTAGGGTTTTATTTTCAAGTTTTTCATTTGCTAGAATAAGTATGCTCTCCTCCACGCTTCGTGTGATCACGAGGATCAGAAAGTAGGATGACTGATTGATTGATTGATTTCAGGAATATCAATTAATTGACGAAACAATTTTTTTTTCCTAATCTATTTTTTTCCGTCTTCCATTTGCTCATAGATTTTTAACAATCTTGTAAAATAGTTTTTATTTTATTTTATTTTTACTTTAAAAACATAATAGAAAAAATGAATAAAAAGTTGTGCTTTCTTTTGTCTGCAAAGGAAATCAATAAAACAATAAGTACATTAAAAAAATAAAAATAAAAAAATAATGAATAAGGTCTGCAATTCATACGAGATAAGAGCTGCCCAGAAACCAAGATGAAACAACAGTTGAAACAACGTCACAACCGCACTCTTCTTGTGTTTTTACCTCGCCATGTTTTTTCCTTTGTCCCTTATCCTGTAGACCCCTAGAGATAACCCTGCAATAAAACAAATTATCATATGTGTAGAAACCACCTCATAAGCTTGATCAAACAAATAAACAATATCAACAATTTACAAATTCTAAATCAGTTATACCAAGACAAATATTTTCCATATAACCTCTACCTCTGTGCCCAGTATTCGATTCTTTGTGGATGGGGTAAATTTCTTCCTTCACTCCTTCTTTGCTATGGTATATTATACTTACTATGTAACTGGTGATGCCTTTTCCACTTGCTAAGAAACAAACTTATCCTTTCAAGTTCTCTTGGATGCATCTATTTTTACTGTAATTGGAATTGATGCCTCACTCACGGTATTTATTGGAGTTTTTTTGAATGGAACTAGAACTTAGTGAGATGGATCTGCTACTGGTCTTCATTATGAGCACATTTGTTGTATTCATTTTTTGCTAAAAACAAAGAAAATGATAAACTGAAAGCAACAGAGAAGAAGCACAAGACCATAACATATAATTGACACTGGACCTAAGGAGGAATTTCAGCATCCTATGCCTACGTGTGAGCTCTCTAAAGCTCCAACAATGAATGAACATTAGTTAATTCAATTTCTGCGATGTGAGATCCACTTGTACGTTCAACTAAATACAAAGATTTTTTTGCCGGAGGTTGCAAGACTAAATCCGATTTGACTGTATCAATTTGATTTACAACGATCTGCTTCCATATTGGTGATATCATTTCCAGACTATTAGCCTCCTGTTGACAGGCGAAATGGATCGTCTATCAACTGGAAGAGCGAGTCTGGTCTGGGGTTGTCTAAATAACCCAAGCCATTTGGTATAACTCATTCTGATGGGTTTAATGGCTCCGTTGGCCAATCTAAAAGTCCTAGAAGAAACAAATAAAATAAATAAAAGAGATGAAATAACTAACTAATTACTAAACACTATATATATGTACATATGTAACTGTAGTAGTTGTATTTAAGCAAAAGATATACAAGTCTCGTTTATTTACATGATTTACAAGATGAAAGTTTTAATCGAAACTTACGAAAATCGATGTGAAAAATGATTGCTTCTAGGAAGCAGATAAAGAAAGCACATAAAAATATTTATTGCTTTTCTTTTATAAATTTAAAGAATCTTGCAAAAAAAAAGTTAATGAAACATGAACATGTGGATAGTCAAAGCTGAACCATACATTCTAGTTTCAATGATATGTAAATGACAGAAGCTATCATGTCATTTACAAAGAATCTATCCTGTCGGTGAATTAGTGAGGTGTATCCAAGCATCTGCATGAGTGGTGAACATCCAACTGCCATGTCCAAGAGAGAAATCTTCAATGAACCTTATGATTGTTCTAAATAAATTCAGAACATGTATTGGCAGCTTAGGTTTTAATGACACAAAAGGAAACACACACATAAACCTGTGATCTTATAATTATACATGATTACAGCAAGATAAATCTAGAAGCAATCTATGAATTTTATCATTCAATTTAAAACTCAAAGATAAATCCCATTATTTAAATCAAAGATATAATCACAACATTTGTATTTTGAGAAGCAAATGATAGATGGTATTTATAATATAAACCTCCTATACATCACAGATCATTTAATCTAAAGATATATGCAACAGGATTAAAAAAAAACATAAATAACAACATTATAAACAAAAGGCTAAAGATAAAATGCATATATGTTGTTCTATTAAGTTTTTGGAATCACTTGTCCATTCTGTAGTTCTGGAAGAATTTTTTTGGATAATAGACTTTAAAGATTGGAAAAATTAATACATAAATGATAATAATTAACCATGTATTGATAAAAAAGACTAAAGCTATTTAAATCAATGCATAATCATTTATTCAAAGGATATGAAGATATTATAATGAAAATAAAACCATTTTTCTCACAGGACAAAAGCCATTAAGTAACCTGGAATTTCATATTCTTCTTTGAAAATACTCGTTCATTCTCCCAAAGATTCCAACCATCCATTACTCCATTTGAAAAGAAATAAAAAGTTTAAAAAAGCAATAATATACAAAATACAAAGGATTTAAATCCTCCTCTCCAATTCTTCCTTCCCTTTGGCTATGATCTTTCTCATATATTTATAAAATGAATGAACAATCTAGGTGTCATTATTAATTTTCGCCACCTGAAATTTGCCTCTAAAAGAGACCCAAATATCTCTCAAATAGTGCATTTGTTTTGGAAAATTTATATGAGGAAGTTAAATGGGTCCATTTTGGTTCTGGGTTTTCAACCGTGTCTTCAAATTCCTCACGGTTTGGCTGCAATCAGTTCTGCAAAATCGCCTGTCTGATCTTGACGCCTTTCCAAATTTTATCTGTTGTTGCTCATAAAATTATTTGTAGCAATCCAAAATTATTTTTGGATCAATCATCTTGAAC
>ML794021.1:264534-287745 GCA_009831015.1 Picea engelmannii
TATATATATATATATATATATATTAGAAACAAATTATAAAAATTAAAACAACAAAAACAAATAACATTGCAAATGGACGTTTTTATAAATTCCTGAAAACAAATGGAAACATGTTTTTGCGCTTTTACGCTAAGCAAGCAATCAACGATGAAACAAGGGCGCACACAATGACCACGACAAGAGGTATAAAACACATTTTATTTACTTTGTCGCATTTTTCCTTCTTTCTGCATGATATATTTTCGAACATCTCACACGTTTTCATGTAGAATATGTACCAAGTTTTTTTCGGGATTGCGGTCGATCGCATCTTGCTGTTGAAGTGATTTTCAAAGATCACAAATTTTTTGAAAAAAACATGTCTTATTGACTGCTTGAAGGAGTTGATTCTCGTTTTACACATCATGGAATTCGCAGTTATACAGAAATGTTTTCATAAACCCATTTGCATCATGAATGATTTCCTCACATTTATCCTTCAAAGCATACTGGTCATCTTTCAAAGTAGACTACTGAAGCCCATATTCCATTGCCTTATCCATCATGGATTCACATACACCTATCTTTCTGAGTTTCATACAACTCTTTATCTTTTTTAGTTCATTTTTCCTTACAAATAAAACCATCCACCCCCCTTTCCACAACTACATTGCCTTGTTTTCCTTGCCATAAAACACTATTACTACTGATATCTTTCCTATAGTCCTACCAATCTTTTTTATCAAAACTTGCGTTGACTGATGTGGGATTTCTTAAGGCCCACCTTTCAGCAAGTCTTGCCCCATCGAATTCAACACCTTATCTGGGATATAGACTAGAGTCCATTTTGAGTACCTGGAGGCTTGCATGCTTTAATGGCAAGTTCTCTCACTGACTATCATGGGAATACATCAATGTCCCTTGATTGTCAGATCTTGCAAGTGGCTCGACATCAACTCATTCATGCTCACTTTGCAAGATGTACTCGGGTACCTTGGCACTCATTGACATCAATGATGAGTTACCTCGCATTGGTTAATGACATTCATCATTGGTTGGTAATCAAATGACTTATTTTCATTCTCGACATCAACACATTCATTCACATGATTAGAATTGTACCATCAGGTTTAGAAGCGGATGAAGACTATACACTTTTCATGAATCTATTAGTAGTTACAGTAGCATGACTTCAGCCATATGAGAGTACCACAGTTCCACTTTCATACTTTCTCTTTGCCATGATTCATTCAGCGGCAGTTCAGATTCCTCCACTTCACATTCTCTGATCTAGCAGACAGCAGTTGTCGTTACAACAACAGTCACTTTTCACATGATCCTGCAGCAACGACATCTTCCATGTTCCAGTAGTCGCATCAGCCATATTCCTATTGCATAGTTCATCAACATTTTGGGTAAGTGGAGGTATGTTATTTTCTAAACTTTAATCATGTAATTCCTCAACTGCTAGCAATGAATAATTTGGAAAATTCCCTCACCCAGTTCCCTTTCCTTTTCACTTCTATGACTTATGCCACATTGCATGAGGACATGCAACAAGTTAATTTGGGGGGTAGGGGACTTTATTCACTATCATCACTCCACTTTTCCACTACCATCATTCCATTTTTCGTCTCATTTACCATTTATGAACATTTCTTTTCCAACGATACTCCATTGCACTTTGCTTCATAAGCATTGTTATACATATTGGCATGATTTACATATATACAAAAAAGGGCTTTCTTATACTCAATGATGTTTTCCTTATGGACATTGATAGCATACATTTTCCAGTAAGAATATGGGTAAATTATTATCATAACAACAAGAGAACAAATAACCAAATGAATGTTAACACAAGAACCAACATTCTTTATATTCATGGTTGACACACAAGAACCAACCATAAGAAAAATTTCAGTTCTTACTCATGTAAATCCCATCCTGGAAACATTCATTATCATCACTCAAAGCCAACATTCAGATGCCAAAATTTCTTGAGAATATCCATGCATGGTTGCATGAGGACATGCAACAAGTTAAATTGGGGGGTATGTTGGGGCTCAGAAATGTTGTATTTTGATCCATCTTTCCCTTCATCATTCTCCACATTTCATCGCCCCATTAACCTTTCACGATATCATTTCCATAAATATACTTGGGTTTCACCTTATTGTTCTCCACTTTATTCATTTTAGTATTTAAAAGGAATTTGTGATTAAATGTTAGAAAATCAACATGTTTTCATATATATCTCAAATATGTGTGAGCTTTGTAATGTGTAGGAATATGAGAAGGATTAATTAAACAGGAATTCTCGAATACTTCCTCCACCATTTCAAAATTTGAGGAGATAATTCAATCCCATTCCAAGGAAAATATCATGGAGATTTGGTTGGAATATCTTATCCAAGATATATGAGAGATATGTGTGAGGATTTGAAGGGATTACATTTTGTAATAATGGGAAATAGGTTGAGAGAAAAGTGGATCTATAATAATGAGATGGTTATCTTATCTTCAAGGCTCTCATGTATAAAAGAGAGTGATCTCTCTTCATGAGAATTCAATTAGGATGTAGTTAGATTATGTAATTAGAATCAGAGTAGTCATTAGGATTCAAAACAGAAAGGGATTCTTAGCTTTGATTCATGGTTTTGGTTTTCATACTTTCATTATTCTTTTATAAAGATTGATTTGATTATTATAATATAAGATTGCCTCATTGGTAAGATCTCACATATGTTGTTGTGTCATTCAACTCTTCACATGTTGTACTTGTTTTTCCTTCATGTAGTTGTCCATTTATAGATTAATTCCATTTACGCAATTTCCCATTCTTAGAGTAATTTCATTTACGCAACTAGATTAATTCAGTCGTGTGTTAGATTACTGATTCAATTCCAGTCGTGTGTTAGATTAATTATTCAATTTCAGTTGTAGCTTAAACATTAGATTAGATTAGTCACACTTAAATATTGCATATACTTTGTGTGTTCTTCATCAGTTTACGAACCCCGGGTTAACAAATTAGATAGTTGGGCAAGTACTACAACTCAATTAATACAACATTAGTTTGGCCCAATATAACGACTGTCGTTCCCTTGTCACGATTGTTGTTCCTTTTGCAAGTAGTGTTGTTCATTTGAACAAAACAATTGATGTTCCTTTTGTTACGATTGTTGTCCCTTTGTAGGGGTTGCATCTCTGGAGGATGGGTATTGAAAATGGAAGCTAAGAACCTACATAGGCAACAAGTAAAACACTTGCGCCAACACCTACCTTTGGATGATGCATAGAGGTTATATTTTAGGACATCTTTAGAGCCCAACAGTTGTGAAGATGTGTTTTTGAAGGACCCGATCACAAAAAAACCATCTAATGCTCCGAGTGAATTTTTGAGGTGTGCATATATAGTCGAATTAGAGCTTGAGCCATTGGATATGTTATTATAATTTGTAATAAATAATTATTATTATTTGGTCTCTTCAAGATACATTTTCGACCTGATAAATTCATAAAATATGATGGTTTCAAACCTTCAGAACTCCCTTGTCTCATACTTTCGTTAATACTGAAGCAACCCTGCTTCCTGACCATAATTGAATGAATGCACATGTACAGTGCTAGGGAGAAATAATTCTTGTTGGAGCTCGATACGCCTACTTACCATTCTGCCCCTCCGAAGAGATAGACTAGATCCACAACAAACGTATCCAATTGACCTGGCATTGATAATACTTAGGATCTGTCTGTCCTCCAAATTGTCGCAGGTTCATACGCATTGACTTTCCATTATTACTAAAAAAAATCCCACTCGATTAGAAAACATGACAACATACCTTCCTATGGTTTCTCATGTGCAATTATGTGTTGGCGCGTTGGGAATAATATTGCTAATGTAATAAATAAAAATCATAGTGGATTGCCAATAGAACAAAACTGCAGATAATTTTTAATAGATAACGCCAATCACAGTTAGAATTTCAACAACATGGTACATCTTTGTCAGTATCTAAAGCCTCAGATAAGGGCTCCAAGATACCCTCAACTCCACACTTCTCAGCCTTCGAGCCCTCAATTTCACTTATTCGAATTTTGACTTTAGGGGCGACATCGACATCATTGATGAACGATATTAGCACCATTTATAATATATATGGCTACATTTTATTATCATGCCTCCATCACAATTTCATGGAATTTCTAACTCTTCCATAAAAAAAGAGCAATCTATTTGCCAAGTCTCCAATACACAAAATGGGTAGAGAAGTATGTCGCCTCAGTAAATCATAAAACAAGAACCAAAAATATAACTGATAGTAAGAATTTGGAAGCTAAACTCAGATACAGAAAAACATAATCACAGAAAAATCCAAGAAGGATAAAACAATCAAATGTGTGACAGAGATCCTAGCAATGCTACCATTGCTTGAATTGGGACTCAGATTTATTATCCTCAAAGAAGCCTTTAGGAAAAAAAAAACAAGATCCATTCTTGTCAATCCAGGCAATGAATCTTTGAAAACTCACCCTCAAATCTATTTGTAGCATGCGCAAAAAATCAACGAGGTAAGGTGATCCATCTATTACAACTTTGGCAATGGGCATGCCAGCTGAGAATGCCTTCATTAGCGAATCCAAAGCTTCAATGGAAAAATCATTCCACCCGCCATTCCAATAATACACAAGCCTCTTAGGAACCGCACTCGGTTGAGAATACAAAATGACCATCATGCTAGTGACATTCTAGTGAAGAATTATTGCGTAGAGATGAATGAAGATCCCATTAAATTGAATTCAATTCATGAGCATACATGATTACAACTTCCCTTCAAATATATAAATGACACAACTAACAATTTTACAGGTGGTGTCTCTCACAGGATGGGGCCGACTGATCCGTTCTCATACTAGTTTCCACTGCATAGATCAAATATGAATTTTTATTGATTTTTTCATAGATTGAGATCTACTTTTGGCAGTCTCATCATGGAAGCTCTTTGTAATTGAAGGCAACAACAAGACTCGTGGTTATGCTATATTTAGTGATGCATGTTAAGAGATAAAGAGCAAAGAGATATCGGGTAGCTCAATGGAAGAGTCTTTTTTGGGGAAAGGCCAAAGATAGAGGGATTTGGTCCATTGACCATACCAGATCCACGAAAAATGTATCCCAATCAATCAGGCATTGATAACACTTGTGCCCTCATGGAAAACTCGTAACCCCATTTCCAATTAAAATCCCTGCATTATGTTATAAACACTCTCAAGATTTATAGGTAGAATATCATTTTCAATTTGGGACTACAACAAACCTGACATCCCTACATTATGTTAGAAACACACTCAAGATTTATACCTAGAATATCATTTTCAATTTGGGACTGCAGCAAACTGTTAAATATGAAAGAATATTGCTCAAAATCAATCAAATTAGAGTTCATCCCATAACCTCCTGGAGAAAAATCTATAAATTCATGGCATTAGCGGATGGTTAGTATTTTCAGTATGTGGGTGATAGAAAATTTCGCTAATATAAGTTTCTGACAGTATATCACTGATGCACCTGGATGCATTGGAATCATGGCTAGTGTTACACCTCAAAATTACTCACTTCAATAGTGTCACAAGTGTGGTCATTACAAGTGTCATAAGTGTCACATCTTGTCTGCAAGTGTTGCATCTTGACCACAAGTGTTTCAAGTGTCACAAACATCATACTATCATCTTGCCTATGTCATGCCTCTAATGACATCACAAAGACACTTAAGACACCCCAAAGACTAGTTTTGAAGAAGAGAAATCACTTGATAGGGAGTAAAAACCTTTTTCCACTGAAAGAAACACTCAAAAATGGATTTTGGAGAGGAGCACTCCCCTACCCACTGTCAGGGAGTGCTAGCACTCCCTAGGCCTCTTTAGGGGAGTGTTTGAGAACTATGTGCACCCTTTTGGGGGAGCGCTACCCTTTCTGAGTGAATTTTTGGTTTGTTGGAGGAAATCAGGGGACAATCCCCTCAATATCTGAAGGTAGTTGGGTTTGAATCTTGGATCAATGCATGATCTTAGGGAAGATCCTCAACTAAAGGAGAGGAATCCTCAACTTATCCCAAGGATCTCTTAAGTAGTTGGGCCTCTCCAAGGTTATATAAGGAGGCCTTCTCATGGTGAAAAGTACATGAAAAGGATTGGAGGTATGAAACCTATGATCTCATAGGCAACATACAAAAAACAATGGAGATTACTTGAGAAAAGGGCTTGGACAAGGAGAACTGGAAGAAGTTGTTGCACCTTCATCAAAGGATTGTAAGTAATTTTACTTGTTCTCATTAATAATCAATGATTGGCTTGTTTCTTTAAAACTTATGCTTGTTCCATATGCATTTGTCTGAAATAGATGGATTTATATTTGAGATAATCTCAGCAGAGTAGGAAGTCCATTGTATCTTTGTTTGTTCTACAAGACCTATCAGGGAGCTCAGGATCGAAGCTCAGCCTGGACTTTGCAGGGACAAACGTCGTTAATAAGGTACATATCTTTCTTCTTCTCCTTCATATGTTAGCTTTATTATATCTAAAAGGATGTCAGTGTCCATGTTAAGAACTTTTTTGTCTTGGCCTTAGGAGTCTAGAGACCAAGAGGGAATCCACTTGTCCACAGGGGGGTTCACCTACAACAGAAATTAGTGACTCCACTAGGGAGGAGATTTGATTTTTGTTTCCATTCCCAGATCTTGTTTTGGTCCTTGTCCCACTCACTTGACCTTCTCCATATTTTATTTTTGATTCTTATATTTGTTTGATTGCCTCTTTATTTCAACATGATCACCCTGATTGACTGAATTTGCTTGATTTTTTGGGTTTCTGGGCATTTTTATGAGATTTTGAAGCAGATTGCTCCGCTTCCCTTGTTATTAGAGTGCCAACACTCCATGGTGGTCTTACACAGAGTGTTGGAATGCTCTAGTTCCCCTTACACCAGAGCACTACCCCCTTTTTGTGAAAAATCCTCTAGGTTTTTCAGTTTCTGAGTTCAGTTTTTGCCTTTTGCATTTGCTCAGGGTCTCATACTCTCAGTCCATCTTGGTATTATAGTTAAACACCCTATTTTCTAAGGATTGATCTCTTCTTGTTTGGGAATTTGACATTTTCTTTCCTTGCCTTGAAGTTACTCTTTGTCTTTGCTGACCTAGAGTTAACTTGTTGTTTTCTTCTCCTTTATCTGACTGAGTGGAAGCTTTTGTGAGGAAATTCAAAGGTCTGTGAACCTTTTCATTTGATATTTGAGGTCATTTTTCCATAATTTATCTTTTGTTTGAGGTTTTTTGGTTCTTGTTTGCAAATTTGGTTATCTTTGTCCTTCTTGTTTATTCATGACGAGAGTGTATTTTTGTTTTATGTGAGGTTTTCTTCTGTTTGTTTAATCCCAAAGTCTGATTGAAATTTAGAAGTTTTACATCTGATTATCATTCACATATAAGCAAAAGGACATATTTTAGTGATTGGTTTGGATATTAGAAGGAATTTATGAAATTTTTAACATTGCATTGGATTTGATTGAGAACATTGCATCTTAGTGTTTGATAGTGAAAACAACTCTTTCTCTTTCCCTTAAATAGCCATTCATCGAAATACAAGACTTCTTATCATTTTCTTGTGCATTTTTGGGAATTGAGTCATCATACCATCAGTTTCATTGTCATACACCCTGTTGAAACAGTTCTTAATTTTTTATCCCTAAGGCCTAAATTTTCCTTTTTCGGGTTTTGGATTTTCACAAAACATGAGTTTTGTTATCAATCCCAAGCACACGACACCTTTTTCTTAAAGTTTTTAATTATTCGGATAATAAAAGGCAAAAAGGTTTAAAAGAATTATAAGAATCTCGATGCTTTTATTTGAAATTATTTAAATCGTGTTAAATTTTAAAAACTAACGGTTTTAAAATTAATCTTAAAGAATTTTCGGGGTTCGAGGTTTGCTACAAACAAATGTTTTTGATGTAAATTGAATCGTGAAATCTCGATCCCTGATTTCCTGAAACATTAAAGTCTTAGTTTAAGAACGGATTAATTAATTCTCTTATATGAAAGGTTAAGGGTTAAGATAATCATGCCGCAATTTCGGGATTCATTGTTCAGTGAGATCACATCTCTTGTCATCATGATTCCTGAAATCTCGAATCATGAAACCCCGATCCACAGTTGCGTTAAATCAAACTAATTCTATTTTGGCCTTAATCGTGATTAGTTAGTTAATTAAGATGAGTTTAAGTCCTGTTTTTAAAAAGTAAATCGTCGCGATTTCACGATTTCAGAGATCGAACTTCATCGATAACATACTTCTCGACATCATGATCCCCGAAAACCTAAAAACATTTAATCTCAATTAATTAATTTAGTAAAAACGTTTTAAGTCTTAATTAAAACATCACGATTTCGCAATTTCGGAAATCGGATTTCATGGACGACATACCTCTTGACATCATGATTTTCGAAATCCCCAAAAGAAAAGTTTTCAACTTTAATCTATGATTAGCACTAATTAACTTTTTTTTTAAATAGGATTAAGGATAATCATTCTTTAAGTGTTCATTCATGTTTCTCTTTCCGATTAAGTGAGTGTCTCGTTTTCTTTAAAAACCCGAAGGCGCCTAAATACGGACATTAAATGTGTATCTTGGAAATATATCTTCCCCATTAAAAGCCTTAAATTCGTGACAACTGTGTCAATCTTGTCATTTTTTAATGTATTCAAAATGAACATCCAAATGTCTATGTTTTCATTTTTTAGCTGAGCTCGTTCATCCACTTTCTGTGACAGGTTTTCAATTAAACACAAAGTCATGGCACCGAAAAAGGCACCGAAGAAGAATGAAGATGCACAGGAAGAAGATATCATCTCCGACACCACTCCACATGCTATAGACTCTATTAAATCTTGGACTCAAATCTCCAAACTACTAGAATACGAGCTTGAGAATGCTCATCCTGATTCTGAAAATCATTGACGGGACATAGCTAAGTCAGAGCTTCATAAGATCGTTGCGCAGCCGCAGCTCGTGGCATACAATGATATGATCCATTGGGCCCTGGATAAGGTTGATATCCCAACAAGGAGAATTTAAAATGACCAAGGAGTTATTGTCGGATCATTCAGGCCAGAACACATACAAGTAATGTATAAACTCTCGCCAAATCCTAAACATACTTTTAATGCTGAATTTTTAGCAGAGTTTCAGAGGAAAGAATGTATTGAGGCAGACCGGACATATCTTGATATGATTAGAGAATGGGTGAGGTGTCCAACAAAGTTTAGAGATGATTCCCATGGGGTTTATGCTACAGCATCCTTGAATGAATACATAGTATATGTAGCCATTATGTTATGTAGGTTTTTCGGGAGAAAAGATCCCTGCCATTTTCATGCAGATTGGGTGCCCTTTTTAGAAGAAGCTTCAAAAGGAAATGGTTTTAACTGGCATAATAGTTTTTCAGATAACCTAACAAAGGAAATCTTAAATTACAAAGCAGCAAAATCAAAGGGACAACCAACAGCCTTTTACATGTCAGCATACATTATGGATGCAATCTGTTATGTGACTCCTTTTCCTTTAATGAATTGGAGTTGGAATATTTCCTGCCCATAACCCATTCATAAATATCACTCGGCCCTTTGGGAAGAAAATGCTAAGGATGCATTTTATGAGGTTTGTCATTTTATTATAATTCCGATGCATAAAATATTTTTTGGATGCGAAACACCTTGCATTTTTTACGCAATCACAGAAAATATTAAAGCAATTGTTGACTGGTTTATTGAGGAGAATTTTTCCTACATTAGGGTTTATGGTTGTTCCATTCCCCCTCATGCACTCCCTAAATTCCTACCGGACAGATTGGTGTGCAGGGAGGTATCCCATCAGATAGTAAAGGGCAGTGTTGGATTAGAATTAAAAGCAGCTCAAAAGAAGTCATGGCCATCTTTCCCTGTTCATATTGGGAAATTTTCTTTATTAAATTTAGGCCATTCTAAGGTAGAGGTTGAATCATTAGAAGAAGTGAAATTAGTAGATATTGAGCACAGAAAGTATGACCCCTACCAAGTAATAAGTAGGCATTTTATACATTGTAATCTAAAGGTGTATGAACATTAAACATCTATTTATGATGATGTATTTAAGGATGTTAAATCCTATGAAGAAGTACTGAACAGAGTACAGGCCATGCCACCTAACTCACAAACTAGATTCACATCTTTTCAGAGCCATAGGCGAAGTTTCCTGCCCAAGAGTTTGCAGGGTGAAGTTTTGACCCCACCTCCAAAACAGGAAGGGAACCCTCCAGGGTTTGAAACTAATGCACATGATAAAGTAAATACCAAAGGCAAGATGAACGATAATGAGATACCTTCCCAAGACACAGAGGGTTCTCAAACAAAAAAATCAGAGACAGAGAAGGGAAAAGATTTGGAAACAACTCCAAAAATCCTTAAGGACGTTCCAGAAAAGACAGGAGGAACAACATCAACAGAGCTCGGTAGTCCTATCACTTCCTTAACCCCATTGCAGTCAACTTATGGAACCCCCCATGAAGGAGCTCGATATGTCAGTGACCTAGAGCCAATTTCAAGGGATGAAATCCCTCCATCAGATTACTTTTTTAGTAAAAAGAGAAGAGCAATCTTGAAACAGAAAATCCATCCATGAGGAGAGGGGATGATTAAAAAACATATGGTCATTATAGATGGAAAGAAGCTTAAAGATGGAGAATTTCCTACGGAGTTAGAAAGTACGATGGGTGCTATAGAATCAACAAATATATATTATGTTGGAAGTTTAACAAGCATGCTCAAACAAAAAGACCAAACAATAATTCAGTTACAGGACAAATTAAAAGAAACTGAGAGAAACACCAATTGGGGAATACAAAAGGGTCTAGAACAAGCTAGACTAAAAGATATGCAAGAAATTCAGAAAATGAAAATAGACTTAGAAGAGGAAAAACAGATAATACAGGTCACACAGGCATAGGTCCAAAAGCTGGGAGAAGAAAACAAACAGTTACAAGATAAAATTAGTCCTATTACTAACCAAGTAGTAGAACTTGAAATTTTCAGGACACAAGCATTGGGGATATATTTGAAAATAGAGGAAGAACAACAGAAAGTGTTTTTGAATCTGGAAGTAGTCCAAAATTATTTTCAAGAAACAAATAAATCCTTGGAGAATGTTTTCCAGAAGGAAAGGGAAGCGAAAGCGGCTAGAACGAATTTCCAAAAGGTAGTAGCCCTCTCAACAAAGGAAGAAGTCGGAAGGATTGAAAAATTATCCATTTCTGAACAGGTTAAAGGGGACATAATACTTAAAGTGTGGGAAGCAGGCCTGGCCGAATATAAAAGATTAACCAGAGATGTCAATGATGATTTCCAGGGAATTTTTGATCTCTTAGAAAGAACTTCATTGAATATCGGAACAGATGATTGTCCTAGATTATTAGGTCAGATTAATGTTGCCAAGCACTAGCTAAGGTTCAAAGAAGAGCTGGAGGAAATGAAGATAGAGATTTCAAAAATTAAATTAATCAATATCACAGAAATCAACAAATGGATGGTGACACTGAACCTAAAGTTGCAAACTATTAAGTTCACAGGAAAGAGGATAGAAAATCGTTTGCTTGAATTACAGAAAAGATTTTTTATGTTTGAAGCAAATGAGATACCAGATGCTCCCAGAGATTTTTTGAAATTTTTGGGAAAGTGTGTTCAGTGTCTTGAAATGGAGAAAGGAAGTTCATCAACACAAGCGTAATTTTTTTTTTTTTTTTAATTTTTTTATCATTAGAAATTAGAAAGGAAATGTAAACGGTTGACATTATTCTTATATGTAACCGTAATATTAGGAAGTTGGTTAGTCACCAATGAGAAAATTTTGATGAAGATGTAGAAATGTATTTTCTAAAGACTGAGAAAGGGCTTTTGATTTTTTGGAGAGAGCCGATTGTATTAACAGTTTTCCAATCCATCATAATATACATTACAGACGAGATTCTGAATCCTGCCAATTTGTAGCTATGTGTTCTTCAACCCTGTTTACTATACTTTATTRTGTTTTTCRTTCAATGTTTTTCTAATGAATAATMAATTTGAAGTTACCTGCAAACATCTCGTATATAGTTCAGATTGATTTGGATATCAAATTATTTACAGCTTTTCCTCTGAAATTGTTATCAGTGATTTTAAGACCTGTTAATCATTTGAACCTTAATACTTAACTTTTCATTAGAAACCTCGTTTTCTTTCTTTATTACCTGTCGAAATATGAGATTATTTCTTGATTAAAGCCTCATATCTTTCCGTAGTACTTCATTGTTATTTTATAATTCTCAAATTGTTGCAAATCCAGGAAACGACCTCGAATGTATTTATGTTAGTGTTTTGAATTTCAAAATTGTTTTTCCTATTCTCATCTCTTAAAAATTTGAAGTAACATTTGATTAAATTCTTTCATGATTAAATTAAATCTTATCCTCCATGACTGTTCCAAGTAGCATACAACCCCACATTGAACCTGGTCTTCAAGATCAAACCAGTATTGCTTTGAACCTATTTAATACCATCCTACAAACAACAACTAATCGGGTCGAATTAGAACGTTCATGGGCTACTATTGAGAGAGATATTAGCATCCAAGAACAGCGGGAATCTAGACAGAGGCAGTAGAGAAACTGATTCTGCTTCACCCTTCCTTTTCAATTCGTATCCTCAAGTTATTCTTTTTAATATTCACGGATGCCTTGACGATATACTTTACAGCCTTAAAGTATAAACTCATGAACAACATCTTTTTGGCGCCGTTGCCGAGGAACGAAGAAACGAGTCTTTTCCCTGGGAAGAACGACATTGACATTTTCTGTTTTTGATAGTGAACAAGGATAGAAAACCTTCTAAGGCTACTAATATTTTTCACTTGGTGACTCCATGATAACTAAACTGGATATTAGCCAAAAGAACACCAGAAAAAACTCAGACAACAAGAAGACCTCGCCAGTCTCTGATCCAGAAAAGATTTTAAAATCATGAAAATCACTTAAACAAGTCTTTTTACCCACATATACTATATGTTAGCCTGATTTTACGCAGTTAAACATTTCGGAAACTCTTGAAAGATCTCTTTCACTTCCCCTCTCATACAATACGTTCTCATTTCCTGAAGTTTCCTCCCCATATTTCTGAGAATATTCTCCTCACACATTTTGAGCTTCAACCTCAAATCTAACCATGGTTGCACAAGGAGGTGCTAGATCTAGAGGTGGTGCCCCTGGGGGACCAGCAGGTGGTCAAGTACCGCTTCCTAGAATCTTCGCTAAAGTAGCTGCTAGATATGCTCCCCTTGTTCTTCCCGTTCCTCTTCATGATCTCCCCGAGAATTATATGAAAATTCTTCTGAAATTTACAGGGGAAGGGGATCTGACTGCCCAATAACATATAAACTTTTTTGACCAATTTGATGACATCCTCGGAATAGAACACGAAGATGTCTATTCTAGACTCCTCGTTCAAACTTTCGAAGGACAGGTGAGGACCTGGTTCCGATCCTTAGCAGCTAGATATTTAAGATCTTATGAAGAACTTGAAAGTGCTTTTATTAGACAATGGGGAGAGAGGAAGGACCACCTCTACTACTTGACCGAATTTGGAGCCCTTAGAAAGAAAAACTATGAATCAGTTCTAGAATTCACACAAAGGTTCAACAAGTTGTATAATAAAATCCCGGTTGAGGTTAAACCTTCACAACCCGCAACAAAAGTGACTTTTGTTGGTGCTTTTGATCCCGACTTTTCATTATTATTGAGAGAAAGGAGATCAATAGATATTACGAAAATGCAGGATTATGCGCTTGAGATTGAATTAAACATGATGGCATTAGGGAAATTAAAAGCAAAGACTAAAACCGGAAACAAAGAAAATAGGAAATTCAAAGAACAAGGTGGACCTTCAGTATCGGGGAAATCCTCGGGAGATAGAATAGATGAGATGGATAGGGTTATTAGATAAATTTCAAACAAGATCTCAAAAATGGAACTAGAGAAATCGAAAAGGGATAATTTCCCCAGGAAAGATTTTAGAAGAAATCCTGATCCTCAGGGACCACAGAAAATAATTAAAAATGAAGACCAAAAAATTCCAACACCCTTCAAAAGTGAAAACTTCATTGGAGAGGAAGATCTAGGAGATTTTGAAGAAATAGATGAAGATATTAATAATCTTGGTGAAGATAATAAATCACCTTATTTATCGAGACAGGATTACGAAAGATCTTTAAATAAAGAAATTACATCGGAAGACCATGTTAGCAATAATATGTCCGAATATTTCACATATCAAGATATCGCAGATGATATCATAGCTGAACTACATGGAAAATATAATTTAAGACCAAGGAACAAAAGTCTCCCAAATGTTTCGACAAAAAATATTTTGCCAAGAAGCGAAACCGATGAGGCAACTCCAAAAGTTGTTGATAAATAGCTTGCGAAAAAAAACACAGCTGATACGCAACTTGTCCAGTCAGAACCAGTAGAAACACTCCCTGTGAAGACATAATCTCCTATAAATGAAAACAAGTCCACATCACAACGAAAAGTTGAAAAGAAAGGAATGGAGGCCCCGAACATAGAAAACGACAAGGCCCTAGGAAATTTTAATTTGGAAAACGAAATAAATAAAATCAAAATTCCTATTCCACTTATTGAATTAGCTAAAAATACCATATACAGAAAACAAATCACCAAGATGATTAACTTTTCCGAAGACAAAAGCCAAGCCGATGTCATCAACTTAGAAGATGACAAACCAAACATAGTCTTTGGTCCAGACTTCAAAGGTACGAGAGACACTGTGGCCCCCTTTTATATTACGTTAGCCCTGTTTGACCACCTTCTCCATAACTATATGTTGGATTCTGGAGCTTCCCACAATGTGATGCCAAAGGAAATTATGGAAAAACTTTGTCTTGAAATCACAAGGCTCTATGGTGACTAATATTCTTTCGATTCGAGGAAAGTCAAATGCATAGGTATGATTAAAGACCTAGTGGTAGGTTTGTCTCAAATACCTGCTAAAAGTATTCTTATGGATGTAGTGGTCGCTGACATCCATCCAAAGTATGGTATGCTATTATCTAGGTCATGGGGTGCCAATCTTGGAGGATCTCTCCAACTGGATATGACATACGCTACAATTCCCGTTTTCGGAGGACAATACACGCGTCTTTACAGAGAGACTAGGTTGGCATTTACGGTAGGTGATCCACACAACCCAAACAATCATCCAGTTTATATTGCTGACCAAGACTTAGGAAATTGTATATTATCTATTGATGATGATTTTGAAGTAGATATAGATGAAAATTGTATAGAAGAAAAAAATGAAAAAAAAGAAATAGAAAAAAATGTATATAACACTGGTGTATGGAAAATGTATTTTGATGGTGCCTCGTATTTCCTTGGATCCGGAGCAGGAGCACTCCTTGTGTCTCTCGATGATCAATTCGTAATCCCCTTTTCATATAGGCTTTAGTGGAATGTGGATTGTACAAACAATGTATGCAAGTATGAAGCTTTAGTGCTAGGATTAGAAGTTGCTAGGAGGATGAAAATAAAGAAACTCAAAGTCTTTGGCGACGCTGTGTTAATCATAAAACAGGTGAATCGGCAGTATCAGGCCAAGCATCCTAGATTACGGTCCTATAGGAGCTGTGTCTAGGATTTAATTGAGAACTTCTTCTCTTCTGTGAATATTCATTTCGTCCCAAGGTCTGAATATCAACAGGCTGATGCCTTAGCCAAAGAAGCATCAACTTTCACACCCCCAACTGCTTTTAAATTAAAGTATCACATACAAATGAGACATCTCCCTTCGATACCAAATAACATACAACATTGGCAGGTCTTTGAGGATGATGAGCAGCTTTGAAAGTTTCTAGAATCATTAGATGAATTTGCAAAAACACATATTGATCAAGAAAATCAAAATGATCCCATTTGGATCATGCAAGAGGGGGAGGATTCTAAAGAGTTTCACGATAAAATTGCAAATCACCGAATGCTCGTTCTCAAGAACAACTAGATTCCCAAGAGTCTAATTCCCTTGGAAAGACTATTTAATCAAGATGATATCCCTTCAAAAACCACCCTGCAACCCCAACCAGAGGAGGTTGAAGATTGTAATATAGGAACTAAAGAAAATCCTCGAATGGTAAAACTATCCAAATATCTATCTACAGAAAATAAAAATAAATACACAGAGTTCTTAAGAAAATACAAAGAAATTTTCGCATGGTCGTATGAAGAACTGAAAACATATGACACTTATGTGATCGAACATAAGATACCCCTGAAACCTGGTGTCAAATATTTTAAACAAAAACTCTAACAAATTAACCCCATTTTATTACCTGTTATCGAACGAGAAGTCAAAAAACTCCTTGATGCTAAGATAATTGTACCACTGAGATATTCTGATTGGGTAGCCAATCTGGTCCCGGTTAGAAAGAAAAATGGGGAAATTAGACTGTGTGTTGATTTCAGAAATCTTAATAAATCTTCTCTCAAAGATAATTATCCCCTTCCTAAAATGGACCATGTTATAGAAAAAGTAGTAGGAGCTAATAGGATGTCAATGATCTCAATAAAGAAAAAACCGCCTTTACCACTTCTTCGGGCACATTTATGTATGATAACATGTCATTTGGATTGATGAATGCAGGTGATACTTTTCAACACGCAATGGATATTTCTTTCGTTGGCGAACGGGACAAATTTGTAGTCATCTATTTGGATGACCTTACTATTTTTTCTAGATCGGATGAAGACCATCTGGTTCATCTCAAACAGACATTTGAAAAATGTCACAAGTTTGGTCTATCCTTAAATCCTAAGAAGTCTCACTTTTCTATTCAAGAAGGCAAGTTGTTGGGTCACATCGTATCTTGTGATGGAATTAGAATTGACCCTAAAAGAGTAGAAGTTATAGATATAATAGCTATTCCTAGGAATGTGAAAGAAATTCAGTCATTCTTAGGAAAAATAATTTTTTTCAGAAGATTTATTCCAAACTTCGCTGAAATCGTGAAATTGATCACAAATATGCTCAGGAAAAATAGTGAAGTAAAATGGACAGCAGAAGCTAAAGAATCCTTTGCCCATATCAAGAAGGTTATAAGTGAGGTGTTGGTACTAGCGAGCCCCGATTATCTCAAAGATTTTCTTATTTTTTCATTTTACCCTGAACACACACTCGCTGTTGTACTCCTTCAGAAGAACAAAGAAGGTTTCGAGCAACTGATAGCCTTCTTTTGCAAAAGTATCTGAGATGTCGAACTCAAATATAATATAATGGAAAAACAAGCATTTGCTATGGTAAAAGCGTTAAAATCTTTCTGAACTTATGTTTTACATTCTAAGGTGATTGCATATGTACCCACTAGCTCTGTAAAAGATATTTTGGTTCGGGAAGACAGTGATGGCAAAAGAGGAAGATGGCTTGCCAAAATTCAAGAGTTCGACTTGGAAGTTAAACCGAAAAAATTAGTAAAGGGACAAGCCTTAGCTAAACTTTTAGCTGAATCCAATTTCAGAGCTCTTGGGATAAACAACTTTCAGGAGGAGGAAGTCATCAAATTGGTACAAGGACATAGTAACATACTTACTGACATTGAAATGTCCAAGTGACTTGTCTCCATCCAAAGCTAGAATGCTAAAGCTGTATGCAATCAAATACTGTATTTCTGAAAAATGATTATATTAGAAAGACTCGCTTGGCTTCCTCTTAGTTTGTCTGGTCGAGTCGGAAACATAAGAAGTTATAAGTCAATTTCACGAAGGATTATGTGGAGGACACCATGCCTGGAGGACTACGACATATAAAATCTTGAGGACTGGTTATTACTGGCCCAAACTTTTCCCAGATGTCAATGCTAAGGTACGAGCTTGCAGCCCTTGCCAATTTTTTTCAGGAAAACATAAACTACCAGCGATGCCATTGGTCCCATTCAAGACAAAAGCTCCTTTTCAGCAATGGGGACTAGATTTCATAGGTGAAATTAATCCTCATTCTAGTGCTCAACACAGATGGATCCTGACCGCTACAGACTACTTCACCAAATGGGTGGAAGTTATCCCAAAAAGAAAGGCTACTGATTCAGTGGTTATAGACTTCTTAAAAGAAAATATTTTGTCTAGGTTCAGATGTCCTAGAAAGATAGTCACAGACAATGCGCAGGCTTTTAAGTCTATGGCTATAGTCATCTTTTGCCAGAAATATAATATTGTGCTGGGTCATTCCACAGCATATTATCCTCAGGGAAATGGTCTGGAAAAATCTTCAAACAAGAGCTTAATCAGTATAATCAAGAAAGTGTTAAACGAAAATAAAAAGTCTTGGCATTTGCATTTGAAATATGCTATGTGGGCAAATCAGATACACACAAAAAATTCTATCGGTACTTCTCCCTTCCAAATGGTACATGGAACAGATGTAGTGTTGCCTATAAACCTAGCACTTCCTGTAATGAAACTATGGTAAGATGAGAAGGAAGAACTGAATCATCTCACAAGAAGGACAAACCAGCTGATTGAAGTTCAGCAGCACAGGGTGGTAGTGGATGAAAAGTTGCAGAAGTACCAGGATGACATGAAGGTATTATTTGATCGTAAATCCAAGGACATAAATTTTCTCCCCGGGGATTTGGTTTTGAGATGGGATGCTCGAAAAGAGGAGTCAGGAAAAAATGGTAAATTCGATCACATTTGGTATGGACCATTTAAGGTAGCATCTCCTGAAGGAAAAAATTCATTTCTTCTTGAAAATTTGGATGGTAAAATTATGAATGCTCCTATCAATGGGCTTTTTTTAAAACATTATATGAAATAATTAATTTCCATAAATTTCCATTGTATATACCGTTTTGTTTTTTATTTTCATAATTTTCTTTAGAAAGTCTATTTTCATTTTGTAAATAAATAAAAAGAAAATAAAATTAGTTAAGTTTTTTATTTAAAAAAAAAAAATGCGTTTCTTATCCCATAAGATGATAGGTAAATAAAAAGTGTTTTCAATACTTAAACCTTAAGGGTTTCACCTAGAATAAGTTTAAAGGCAATCGAAGTAAAAATATTTAAGAGAAGAGTCCAAAGGGTTAGTTTTAATTTACAACCTATGTTTTCTGACTTACAGATTGTTGGACGTCTCATTTTTATACCCTCAGTTCTGTCTGTTGCCTTTTCGGGTTTCCCATCGAGGTAGGAGAGATTATGTCTTAAATTTTGAAGTTGAAAAATAGTTCTAAATTAGTTAGACCAGTCCTCATAGTTCTTATTCTCCGACTAAAAGTGGTTATGCTTAGGTTGATTCTGACTCTCCTAGGTTTCTTAACAGTTTTTCGGAGGATTTAAGCTTGCTCAAAAGAAAACCCCTAAAATTAATCTTCCCCTTTATCTCTACAAACTAAGGTGTTTTGAAAGTTGAGAAAAGGTTGGTCTAGAGTAATCAAAACAGGTTGACAAACCTCTATTGTAAATTTTTACACAGATAACCACCCTTGATATTTTAAGTATCATTGATTTCCCCCGCTTCGTATTCATAAGCTAAATATAAGACAGATGGTGAAAGGAAATTCATATTTGATTGCCCCCATCTAGTCCAAAAGATGATGAAAGGAAATTTATTTAAATGATTTCCCTCGTCTAATATAAAAGAAATAGATAACTTCACCAGGGTACTGAATAGGCCCGCTGGCAGTGAAGCAATATCTGAGTGTAAATATATAATTAGCACTCGAAGCGGTGAAAGGAAATTCAGTAAAAAAGGGACAAATAACTTCATCGGGGTACTGAACAGGCCTGCTGGTAGTGAAGCAATATCTGAGGTATCTGTAAGGTTGTCATACTTATCTACCACTCTATTCTAGTTACCAGTTTTTTCGAAACTGGATTTTCATCCCAAGTCTAGATAGAGCTCCCCATTTAAAAATATAAGTTTTGTTTCGATTGATGCAAGTCGAAAGTCATTAATCTGTTGAGTTTCCTAAGATTGTTTTAATCATCCTAATACTAACTTAATTTCAGATGAGAAGGAGAATATTATGAAGAATACTGCAACTGAGTTTAAAACAAATAAGAAATTTTGAAAAGATTTTCAGAAGTTGAAATTAATTTGTTTTCTTCCTCTTTTTCCTCTCCCTTAGTAGTTTCAACAGTGATAAACCCTTGACACCATTAACCCAATGAAGGCACTAAGTCTACATGTTCTCCTCGTCCCACAAGGAGATGAGGTCCCCAGTTGGAGCCTATGTTGAAACAATTCTTAATTTTTTATCCCTAAGGCCTAAATTTTCCTTTTTCGAGTTTCGACTTTTCACAAAACACGAGTTTTGTTATCAATCCCAAGCACACGACACCTTTTTCTTAAATTTTTTAATTATTTAGATAATAAAATGCAAAAAGGTTTAAAATAATTATAAGAATCCCGACGCTTTTATTTGAAATTATTTAAATCGTGTTAATTTTTAAAAACTAACGGTTTTAAAATTAAGCTTAAAGAATTTTCGGGGTTCAGGGTTTGCTACAAACAAATTTTTTCGATGCAAATCGAATCGCGAAATCCCGATCCTCAATTTCCCAAAACGTTAAAGTCTTAGTTTAGGCACAGATTAATTAATTCTCTTATATGAAAGGTTAAGGGTTAAGATAATCATGTCGCAATTTTGGGATTCGCGGTTCAATGAGATCACATCTCTTGTCATCATGATTCCCAACATCTCGAATAACGAAACCCCAATCCACAGTTTGCATTAAATCAAACTAATTTTGTTTTGGCCTTAATCGTGATTAGTTAGTTAATTAAGATGAGTTCAAGTCCTGTTTTTAAAAAGTAAACCATCGCGATTTTGCGATTTCGGAGATCGGACTTCATCGATAACATACTTCTCGACATCATGATCCCTGAAAACCCAAAAATGTTTAATCTCAATTAATTAATTTACTAAAAATGTTTTAAGTCTTAATTAAAACATCGTGATTTCGCAATTTCGCAATTTCAGAAATCGAATTTCATCGACGACATACCTCTCGACATCATGATTTCCGAAATCCCGAAAAGCAAAGTTTTCATCTTTAATCTATGATTAGCACTAATTAACTTTTTTTTTAAACAGGATTAATGATAATCATTCTTTAAGTGTTCATTCATGTTTCACTTTCCGATTAAGTAAGTGTCTCATTTTCCTTAAAAACCCGAAGGCACCTAAATATGAACATTAAATGCGTATCTCGGAAATATATCTTCCGCATTAAAAGACTTAAATTCGTGACAGTTGTGCCAATCTTGTCATTTTTTAATGTATTCAAAATGAACATCCAAATGTCTATGTTTTCATTTTTTAGCTGAGCTCGTTCATCCATTTCCTATGGAAGGTTTTCAATTAAACGCAAAGTCATGGCACTGAAAAAGGCACCGAAGAAGAATGAAGACGCATAGGAAGAAGATATCATCTCTGACACCACTCCACACGCTATAGAATCTATTAAATCTTGGAATCAAATCTCCGAACTGCTGGAATACGAGCTTGAGAATGCTCATCCTGATTCTGAAAATCATTGTCGGGACATAGCTGAGTCAGAGCTTCATAAGATCGTTGCGCGCCCGTGGCTCATGTCATACAATGATATGATCAGCTGGGCCCTAGATAAGGTCGATATCCCAACAAGGATCATTTTAAACGACCAAGGATTTATCGTCAAATCATTCAGGCCAGAACACATACAAGTAATGTATAAACTCTCACAAAATCCTAAACATATTGTTAATGCTGAATTTTTAGCAAAGTTTTAGAGGAAAGAATGTATTGAGGCAGACCGGACATATCCTGATATGATTAGAGAATGGGCGAGGTGTCCAGCAAAGTTTAGAGCTGATTCCCATGGGGTTTATGCTACAACATCCTTGAATGAATACATGGTATATGTAGCCATTATGTTATGTAGACTTTTCGGAAGAAAATATCCCTGCCATTTTCATGCAGATTGGGTTCCCTTTTTAGAATAAGCTTCAGAAGGAAATGGTTTTAACTAGCATAAGATTTTGTCAGAAAACCTAACACAGGAAATCTTAACTTACAAAGCAACAAAATCAAAAGGACAACCAACATCCTTTTACAAGTCAGCATACATTATGGATGCAATCTGTTATGTGACTCCTTTTCCTTTAATGAATTGGAGTTGGAATATTTCCTGCCCAGAACCCATTCATAAATATCACTCGGCCCTTTGGGAAGAAAATGCTAAGGATGCATTTTATGAGGTTTGTCATTTTATTATAATTCCGATGCATAAAATATTTTATGGATGCGAACCACCTCGCATTTCTGATGCAATCACAAAAAATCTTAAAGCAATTGTCCACTGGTTTATTGAGGAGAATTTTTCCTACATTAGGGTTTACGGTTGTTCCATTCCCCCTCATGCACTCCTGTTACACAATATTTTTGTCATCGTGATGATGTATTGATAATGGTGTACTCAGGCTCTTCATTAGAACTTTTTCATGAGAAAAGTTACTTTCTTCTCTTTCCAGAAATATCATTTTTGAGGAAGGTTCGCAGGCTACTAATACATTTGCCTGCGAGAATGCATGATTCTTGCAGGCTTCCTTAAGCCAGGGTGCGAGGGGTTCGCACTGTGTATAAGTTCTAGGGTGCGAACACTTTCTAAAGAAGGGAAAAAGATGAATTCTCGAATCATCTAGAAGGGAATCTTCTAGAAGGATGAGATGGCATTCGAATGGTTATCCTAGTATTGGATTCCCTGATATTTTGGGATCATTCTTATCCAAGTAACCAATTCATTCTCTCCTATATATTGAGGGGATTCTCATGGAAAAGGTTAGAAGAAAACAAGGTTAAGTGAGACATTGGAGAATTGATGAAAGATTGTGTGAAGGATTGAAGCTACAACAACTAAGAACTCCTACAAGTTTATCAAAGGTGGTTGATATTCTTCATGCAAGTGAGCAAGTGTGTGTGTCTAAGCCAAGGGCCATCGAAAGGAAGTTTGCAACATCAAGGCTCAGGTTGTAATCTTTACTTTCCATCAATATGATACAGTAATATGTCCCTTTCCCATAAAGCTAATTCTACTTTATTGTATAACTCCTTGATCATATACATAG
>ML794021.1:287795-326203 GCA_009831015.1 Picea engelmannii
TCGAAAGGAAGTTTGCAACATCAAGGCTCAGGTTGTAATCTTTACTTTCCATCAATATGATACAGTAATATGTCCCTTTCCCATAAAGCTAATTCTACTTTATTGTATAACTCCTTGATCATATACATAGATTCACTATTGAAAATATTGTGCTTTCTTCACTCCACTTTGTTTGTATCATTTTGATCTTGACTCTACAAGAGCATTGGAGCGAAGCGGGAGCAAAAAAGATCAACATAAGAGATTATAAGGTATGCAACTTGTTCTTTCCTCTTAGTTCATTCAATGGTTAGAATCTAGGGAAAGAGTATTATTCTATCTTTCTTTGTTCTAGATCCAGGTGGATCTAGGGAGATCGGTTTGTGTCCACACTTACGGATTTATCCAATAACAAAATTGGTGACTCCACTGGGGATTTCATCACCAACTAGTGGCTTCAAAATTAGAAGGTCTTGTTTTCTTGGTGATTACTTCTAGATTTTGTTTACTAGCGTGTGTTTCTTGTTTCTCAAAGTTGAGCATAGGAGTTTCTTCATGGAGTTTATCACTTGTTTACAATATCTCCCCCACAATGTTCATGTAGAATGCAAGGTTTATCTCCAGAGCATCTGGACGGTTCTCAACCCTTGCCTACCAGTACACCTAAGGGCTCTCCTCACCAGAGTGAAGTCCCAGTTGTTACCCCACCACACGTGGAAACAAGTGAAGTCCCAGTTGTCACCACACCACAAGTGGAATCAACTGACTCTCTAGAACCTTTTCGAATTACCAATACTAGAGAGGACTATCGCATTCACTGTGGTGAATGACCTTTTGTGCGATTAAATTCTTCAGGAGAAGCAGTTGTTACATCTTCTGAATCAGTTGTTGGGCCTTTTCCTGGTGTAGAAGGTCAAGATCCTTTTTGGTCAGGATATTTTCGAAGGGTCCTTTTTGGTACTGAGTCACCTACAGTTTACGAAATCAACGCTCCGGTGTTTTCTGAGACAGAGACTGTACTAGTGACTACCACTTATCACTTTGTTCTCCCTGATGAGATGGTCCATCTCGCGAATACTACGAGTGTCCTGATCGGGATTACTGTTGCTAGTCTTGCTCCTATCAATACCCAACGAATGCCTGATGTCAGCTCGACATTACTACCCAGATACCATGCGTTGAATGCTTTGTTGAATGCTTCTATTCCAACACCTCTGCAAACCCCAGCTAGTTCTCCAGGTGGTCATCCTTTTCCTGGGCACCCTATTCCCGGTTTTATTCCAACACTCCCTCAATTTCCTTCTGGCATTCCTAATCCTAGTGGCACAATACTGTCCATTACATCAAACTTGCAGGTTCCCATTGGTGGACAAGGTGTTACCACTCAACTTCCTCTTACTGGACATATTACACTTACTACACAACCTTTGATTGGAACACAATTTCTGGTTGGAACACCACCTATGATAGGGGGACCAACCCCACCGTTTGGACAAAATATACCTATTGCTTTGGCCCAGTATTGAAATTAGATGCTACAAAATATTCCTCAAATGACTGGGGGGCAACAAATTGTCCCTACTATAGGCCAACCATATCCAGGTATACCCAATCCTATTTGGGGTCAGGGTCACAATGTTCAAACTCAGGTCCCTACTCAAACTCAAGGTTACAATCCTTGGAACTACTATCCTCTCCAACCACCACCGAATCAACCGGGATCTTCCCACTATGGGCAGACTACGTACGGTCCTACTGGTTTGCCGACAGGACTCCCACCCCAAAGCCACCAGTACCCGCAGGTGAATCGACAGTTACCTTTTCTTGCTACTTTGGATTTGCCAGATTTGTCTAGGATTTTGAATGATCCTATTCGTCACTCTCCCCAATGGCCTATTATTCCAGCCAAGCTTCCATCGGACATCCCTAAATTCGACGACAAAGTGGGAGAGGACCCGAACAATCACATTATGACTTTTCACCTATGGTGTTCATCCAACTCATTGATGGATGACTCTATTCGCTTACGTATTTTTCAACGAACCCTTACTGGTTCTGCTGCGAAGTGGTATATTGAATTTCCACGAGGTTTCTTCTCTGATTTCAACACCCTAGCTATGGATTTTCTTACACATTACCAGTTACTGATCCGTTATGATACTGGGACTGAGATTTTGACTTCCTTCAAACAGACTAAAGGCACTCATATATCGGATCATATCCATGAGTGGCGAAGGAGATGACGTCTCATTAAACTTGAACTTCCTGATCAATTACTGGCAGAATGGTTTACAAAATCCTTTGTGAACGAAATTGGTAAGGACATTTCCATGGGTGGCAATGTCACGGAAAAGCAGGCTATAAGTCATGCTCAATATCTTGATCTCGTTTATTCACAAACGGGAACACTTTATGATTTATTACCTGAGTTATCTCGTCCTGGTACTTCCAGCACTTCAACTACTCCAGCTGCCTCGCACGCAGCTGACGGTGTGATTGGTACTTCTCACGCCCACTCACATTCTGTTTCAAGTACAACCCCTAAATCTACTTCTTCGAATGTTCCAAATGCTCCGTCTCCTGCCATTCTCACCGGTAAAACTTCTGAGGTGAACGTCGTTCAATCTACCCTGACCGGTAAAAATAAATCTAAAAAGGGGAGAGGCAAGAATAAGGAGGGAAAAAATAATAATCAAACTGAGCAAACTAAAACCCCTCGTGTTGAAGAGTGGGATAAGCGCAAATCATGATACCCTTGCCTTATCTATGGTGATGATCACTATACGAAGGATTGTCCATGACGTGCCGAGGTCACTAAGTTCCTTCAAGGAACACCCAAACCATCTACATCGGCAGTCTTGTCCCAACCCTTCCCGTCTCAACAATAGGCTCAGTTGATCATCCATGACCAACCATCTACGTCTACAACATCATATGTTTTTATGTGTACTGGTGATTCTAAGAAGAACAACGTTGCAATCACAACTAGAGCCAAAGATTATTCTCTGTCTAAGGAGAAGGTTGACGATTTACCTCCTGCGTTAGTACATCCCTCTCCACCGACTCCACCTACCAACGATCCTCTTCATCTTGAACGACCGAGTCTAGATACAGTTCTGTGACCACCCCCAAAAGGTGTCGTTAGGAAATCGGCTTTCAATACTCATGCTCGTGCGGCCCATAACTATAGTATTGTAGAATATCTAGCCCAGGCACCTTCAGCGATGTCAGCCCTTGAAGTCCTTCAGTCTTGTCCTGCATAATGGAAGGAACTATTGAAATCTATAGGTGGAATTGACCCGACAGATACAAATTTAATAGTCTTTGACTTGGATGATCATATTCCACGGTTTCCCCCTCAACTCGCGTTCCAGATACAAGTTGTTGTCTCTGACAAGAATATTTTCCGAACTGTTATCGATGAGGGAGCCTCAACATGTGTAATTTATTTTTCTTGTTGGAAAGCCATTGGCTCTCCTCCCTTAAATGAATCACAAAACACTCTTAAAGCCTTCAATGGCTCTTGTTTTAAGCCTTACAGTGTTCTTCCTTCGTTGCCAATTACATTAGAAGGTAATACGGTCCAAGTTGAAGTGGAAGTCTTTGACGCTCCCCTCGATTATAATCTTCTCCTTGGCCGTAGCTGGGTCGATTCCATGCATGTTGTTGTGTCAACACTTTTCCGTGTAGTACGTTTCCCTCATCAAGGAAAGGTTTTCATCATTGACCAACTTGCTTTCTTCAATTCCGATACTCGTACTGGCAACGTGTCGTTTATTGCTAAAACCCTGCCGGGTTATGAGAATGTTGGTGTAGGCCTTTTAAAGGACTCCTCGTTAATGGGTACTTTTCCCATTCCACTGCCAGATGTTCCATGCCCATCATTTGCTTCTATAAATATGATCTCCACTGTACCTCACGAACTTCCTGCATCACACAACCCTTGGATTGTCCCTGATCTTGGAGATCATCTTCATTTTGGCGACGTAATGTCGTTAAGTCCGGTTGAATCAGTATATCAAGCCATTCAATCGACAACACCTTCTACTCCCTCTCTTGATGAGTTGTCTCCTGATCCTTTTCGTGTTATCTTTCCCACTGACGAGATGATCATGTCCGTCATGGAGGACACCCCTTAGGATGATGGGCATCATCATTCCATACTCTTTCTGGAACAACACACTCTTGAGAACTACCAACGGATTTCTCCTCCGTCGACCGTTGTTGTCATATATGTTTGCACCCAATTCGTCACTTGGTGAGCAAATAAAGGGTGCTTACATTCCCTGTTGGGTCTTGCAGAGCATGACAGCTGTAGAGGAAAGGGTTAGAGAAAATAAAACAAAACTATAAGCAAAAATTAACTAAAAACAAACTAAAACTATGAGCATATGGATAAAGAAATAAAAACACAAAAAGACCAATATCACCAATGTTTTTAGGCTGATCAATTGATGAAATCAAAGCACAATGAAGAAAGGGGACTATGAGTCCCGTCTTCCTCCAAAGGAAGGCTCTTGTGTCCTCACAAACTTGCTCTCCTTACAATGAGAAAATGAGAATGATGGTGAAAGAACTCCAAGCACATTCACTCAATGGAGAGGTGAATGGCTCTTATGAAATGGTGCCAATGTGTTATTGTCAAAGAATGAGTCCTTAACAATCTTAGCAGCATAACAATACATGAAATTCCTTGAGAAAATGATGTTTCTTCATGGCTTTTTATAGCATAGCATTGGGTGATTATGTAACTCCTTTGAGGTGTGAAAAGGGGCTCTTTAGGGCTTAATTAGGTCTTTAACCAGCCTACCATGCAGATTCAGCTCAGATTTGGGAGTCAAATCAACTTGGGAGCTGATCCATAAGTGGTTGGGAGGCCGACCAATTCCATAAATGCTTCGTTTAGCAAGTGCGCAGGTTTTTGCGCCAAAAATCGCGCGTCGTGCGCGCATGTGCGCCTTGTACGTTCCTGTTCCGCGCATATGCGCGCGCACACATCTTGTGTAAAGCGCCCTTCAATTTTTTGGTTACTTTGTATAGTTTTTGACCCTTTTGCAATGCTGTGAAATTAATTCAATGCCATGAATGACTTCATTCCTGTTTTGACGATGCTGAGTTCTTGTCACCATGTGTGGACGGAATTTCAGTGATAACAGATTCCCCCCGAGGGATGAGGTTAGGAGCATACGTATAGCCGAAATCCATCAATGTTTCTTCTACTGAGAATGTTGTTGTAAGAGAGAGCAATAGTGAGACCGGTGAGAGCAATCCTTTGGAAGAGAAAGGGACGAGTAGAACCTGACCTTCCAGAAAGTGCATAAAATATACAACTGTGTACAAACGAGGCGGGCATGCCCCATGCTCATGTTATGTAACTCTAAAAAAAGACGACGGAAGTGTTGGTGTAGATAACTGCAGCGCCCTCGGGAGCGGTAATAAAAAGGGCAGAAGACAATTCTGCAAAGGAATATACTCTGAACATTAGGCAATGATCGCGGTAATAAGCAACGACGATGATGTGGGAATTGATGGCCCTACCAGGTTCAGAGGTATTCGACAAATGATAAAAAGAACTGCAATAGTCGTAAAGTAAGACCCACCATAACATGAGAAAGTGTTGGCGTCAAATGTTATGGGGGCCAACGACAACAGGGAGCAATGGTGTTTCACCCTATGTCGTCCGAGATCTCTCATGAAATGGAGAATGAGAATCAAGATACTGTCACCCTTCTGGAAAAAGTGTGTTGCTGTCGACAAAAGGGGAACGCGACTCCCAGAAGCAAAGGGCTTCATAGAATCTACTGAGGTGAGGAAATGGCAGAGGTACATAGACAAAGTCAAGAAGTGGGAAGACTCAAGATGTCCCTTGGTTGGAGGATGTATGAGATGAAAAAGTGGCCACAACCGTGTAACAAGGTCGAGTGTCAGGGGGATGAAAAGACCGGTGATAAGTTGTGCCAGAGGTGGGACAAGGTGAACAATATTCAGAGGGTGAAGGTAAGCGACCTGTGGAGTACTCTGAAGATATGGACAATGTCAGCAAGGGTAGATGGGAAGTAATGCTCCAACCAAGGGTGACATGGGTTGCGCGTGGCCAAAATGAAGCAAGTCACCAATGGTGATGATAAAAGAAACGGTGAAGGCTAAAAATAAAGGTGTTTGTACAATAAATAATGAATAATTTTTTTTTTNTTGGGGAAAAATGTACAAATACAGAAACGGGTGCCCCAGCGTAAAATTCGTGCCCCAGGGAGGGTAGAATTTTCTTGGAAAACAGATGAAGGGTGGGGGCCCCATTAGTGAGTTTCTGTATGAGGTAGGTGAAATGAAGGTAGGTTCACAGATGGGAAAACTGATGGTGGATGACATGGAGGGTTCATGATCCCGCGGAGGTGTAGGTAAAAAGAATAGAATCATAAAGAGATGATTTGGGAGTCTATGTGGGAAAGCTAGCAAGATGAAGAGAAGGAGTATGTGGCTAATGCACGACATGATGAAATACTATCAGGACTCCCATCCCTAAAGGGTAATGAAGAACAACATGAGTGTCAAAAGTGCCAAAAGGTGCTATGAATGGGACAACTCATGTGGGTGAGAATGCTACTGGGGTACAGTACCGAAGAGGCAAAATGGAGGTATGGGTACTGCAGAGCCGGGAAAGAGGGTCCTAAAGGCCAATATTAGCGGGTGTGACTGGAAATGTAAATGCAATACAACGGGAGAGACTACATGCCGGTGTTGAATATATATACCTGAAGGGATGATGTTGATGACCGATGGGCAAGTACCTGCACACATAACAACCAAATACCCAAAGTGAACAATATCTGAAGAGAATCAAAGATATGAGCATGTATTTGACAAATGTGACAATGCGCATGCGTACCTGACCATGATATTAAAAAAAAAAGGCACCCCGGGGGCTCAGGATGAAAAGTGACGCAGGGACAACTATGATGTAGGTGGCAGGATGCTGATCCCGTGGCTGAAGACGGTTTGAAAAATGGACACTGTGGGCTCCCGGAATGGTGAGTGGAAGTTTGGAAAAAGGCCTATATATAGCTGTAGGGCCCATATTGCCACCTCATTTGTACCTACTGCTACAGGGACTGGACGAGCAGATTGCAGAGGAGATTTGGAGTTTCAGGGAGCACGAGGTATCGGACTGGTGATTTACGAGTGTCAGGTTAGTGGTCTGATCATCCTGCATAGAAATAGGTTTCCAATTTTTGGGTAGGGTAGGTACAGGGGGCCGTACAGGGGGTTTGAGGGGAGTTTTTATAGGATGTGGGCCCGCATGCATAGGCGATTCAGTGGAAGGTGCGCACACATGTGTGCCTTTCCACTGAATATGAGTGCATGGGTGCGCGGGTAGGATAATTTAAGGTGCGCCCTATGGGCGCGCCTACGAGTTGAACAGGCGCGCATAAGTGCGCGCCTGTGGGTTGTACAGGTGCGCACATATGCGCGCTTGTATGATGGACAGGCGCGCTCAAAAGTGCACCTGTGTAGTGAACAGGCGCGCTCAGACGTGCGCCTGTGTAGTGAACAGGTGCGCACAGATGCGCGCCTGTATAGTGAACAGGCGCGCATGTGTGTGCGCCTGTGGGTGAAAAAATTGCGCCTTTGAGGCAAGTTTTTGACGTGTGAAAATTGAGTCTCGTTGATGCATTTGATGGTTGCATACGCTGATATAGGACTCTGTATTGTGTGCAGGTGGCTAGCAGTGACTATGGTTGTTTGGTGGCGTGAGCGAGACTGGTCACAGTTACGATATGCGGTGGCCAATGCAGGGCCTGAGGTGCGAGCGACTTTAGCAACCTGTGGGTTGATAAAGTTCTTTGAGTGCCCATTGATATGGGCACAGGAGTACCTACTCCAGTTCCTGCTCCGGATGTGGAGTCCGGATCTTCACGGCTTCCTCATGCGAGGAGATCAGATCCCCTTCACTACGGTGGAGGATGTCTATTTTTTGACTGGGCTCCCCTTTCGGGGTACGCCCCTACCGGCAAAGCCTGTGCTGCCGAGGGACACAGCCCTGGTGACGATCGCTGAACGATTTTGCTCAGGCGAGAACTACATGTCTGGGACTGTAGTGAGTGTCAGTGGTATAGATTTGATGGCGCATCGTTGCATAGCAGCGATGATTGTTCATGTCTATGGGTCACTGGCGACCCAACGGATTAGTGGTGGCCAGCTGCTGGTGCTGGAGAGGGTGGTGGTGGGCCATGAGTAGTTTTCCTGGGGGCTTACGCTGCATACGCGGATGATCGCGCAGTTGGACCATTGTCGGTCCACAAGTACAGGAGATTTTGCGTTTGGTTCTATCCTGGTTGCCTGGTTCTTGGAGAGGGTGCCAATGTTGCGCCCGAGGGTTCTTCTAGAGGCGCCAGGGGCACGAGAGTTGCGCTTGAGGTGGTGGTCATCAGTTTTGGTTCGCCATGATGGTGGCAAAGGTGGGCATTATTTTACGGTGCAGGCGGCGCAGATATGGCGGCAGATGCCACAGGTTATACTTCAGTACCCCTATGCTGGGGTGGACTTCCGGGATGATCCGGACATGGTGCTGCCTCCTGGGGAGGTTTTTGACCATCGAGGTATGTTGAGTATTGTGTATGTTTTGATTTATGTTGTCTTTTTTATATACCAGTTCATATGTGATATAGACGCTGATACGATCGTGTGTTTGTTGTTTTGTGCATGTGCAGATGTGGCACCTTGCGGGCACCAGGTGGAGTTGCAGAGAGCGTCGGTGCAGGGAGAGCCGGAGAGATTGCCGCGTGGAGAGAGGCATCGGCGGGATGAGGCCGCAGGGAAACTAGCAAAGCCCGAGAGACCGGCTAGGAGGTGCCGATACGATGACCCTGGTGCGGGGCCATCACACACTCCTCCGGCGGCAGCCAGAGTAGATTTTGATGATATACGCCGTCGTCTAAAGATGGTGTTACAGGACGTTCCTGAGGGCATGTGGATCCTTATCCAGGATGAGGGGTTCCTGGAGCAGTGCATAGGAGTACCGCCACCATGGCGGAGTATAGTGCGACGAGCATCTATGCTTTCCACTATGACGAGTGGATGCCTGCCGCCGGGGCAGGAGGGTCCTGCGGGTGTGCCACCTCCACCGCCTGGGGCAGGTGGTGGTGGGCCACCACCTCCTCCTGAGGGCAGAGCAGGTGGGGATGCGATAGAGGCACCTTGATGTATGATGTATACTTTTTGATTGTATATAGGCTAGTGAGCCGAGTTTCGTACCGAGGGACTATGATAGCCTGCGGGCATATGTATTTTTTGTATGTAAACAGTCGGATGGCCTGATAGGCCTTGATATATATATATATGAGTATACATCATTTTTGAAATCCTGGTGTCGTTTACATATGTTTTTTGTTGATGATGATGATGTATGTTCTATCTATATGCTGTGACAAGATGTATGAGATGTGTTATGTATGTGTAGCTTGATGTGATATATGCCAATCTAACACCATGTTAGCTATTTCATCTGTTGTTTGATTCAATTGTATTGGAATATGTGTAAATGTAATGGAATCAAAATGTCGAGATAACAGTCTAACCTGCAGGTATTTGCGAAAGAGGCAAGGATTGCGTACACGGTACACATTGTTGAGTTGGAGAACGACTAGTTGAGAGTCGAGGAAGACACTAAGGTAACGAATATGATGATGTTGGGCATCGACCAGAAGGCCAATGACCACAGTGTATTCGACTTGGTTGTTGGTTGCTGGCCCCAAACATATGCCGCTTGAATGTAGTATTGCGTGTGAGGGGGTGTATAGAGCCCAAGCCGTCGAAGCGAGATTTTGCGTCCAACGGCTGGCGCCGTCGGCATACCCGATGTGGTAGGCTGGTGGAGGAAGCATCTGTCAATAGCACAAAGGATATTTTTAGATGAGAGGGTAGGAGAAAAAATATTAAAAACACTAAACAAGAAAAAATAATCTAAAGTAGAATGACTACTTTTAAGCATAAAATTTCTTGAGGTACAACCCATTGACGGGTTCCTTGAGTGAGAGGCCTTCGGGGGAGGCCAGGATGTATGCGCCTTTTGTGAGGCAATGTTGTATGATGTAAGGGCCATGCAAAAGTGATTCGAATTTGTTGTGGCCAAAGGTATCATGAGCGATAGCATAGGCCAAGACGAGGTCGCCTTCGCAGAATGAACGAAGTTTGACATGGCGATCAAAGGTAGCTTTGGATCATTTTTTAGCTGCCTCGTTGTTCTGTAATGAAGATAGACGATCTTCATCCAGTGACTCCAAGTTCAGCAAGCGTTGCTCCATTGGAGCAGTGTCAAGTAATAGCTCAATTACGGTGCGTAGGGTGGGAATTTCGCACTCGATGGGAAGAGTTTCCTTGACCCCATGGAATAAATGAAATGGCGTGAAACCTGTAGCGGTCTTTACTGCCGTTCGATAAGCCCATAGCGTGGAAAATAACATATGATGCCAATTGGTTTTATGTTTATTAACCGTGCATTGTAACATGGTCTTGAGGACTTTGTTCACTGCCTCGACCTGTCCGTTTGACTGAGGGTAATATGGTGAGGCAAACTCGTGAGAGAAGCCTAACCGAGATGAGAGTTCGACGAAGATCTCATTCTCGAAGTGTTTCCCATGATCAAAAACTAGTTGGAGTGGTACGCCAAAACGAGATATGACGTGGTTAAAGAAGAAGCGCTCTGCAGTGTCAGCGGTGTTGTTGAAAGTGGGCATAGCTTCAGCCCATTTGGTGAAGTAATCAACGACGACAACAATGTATTTGTGACCATTGCTGGAGGGGGGATTACAAGTCATAAATTCGATACCCCATTTACAAAAAGGGTCCGCAGTAATGACAGGGTGAAGAAGAGCAGGGGGAGCTTGGGCTTTGTTGGCATAGAGCTGACATTGCTCACAACGTTTCACGGCGTGAATGAAATCGTGAAACAAGGTAGGCCAAAAGTAACCAGCTCAGATAATATTCTGAGCCGTGGAGATACCCGACAGATGGCCCCCACATGCGCCGCTATGGCAGTCGTTTAAGACTCTTTCGGCCTCGTCAATAGTCAGGCAATGACGAATAATGGTGTCGATGCCCCGTCGATATAGGATGTCTCCAATGAGGAGATAGCGGGGGGCCTGATGGAGAATACACCGACGATCATCTCCTGATAGGTGGTTAGCGAAATTTTGAGTTCGTAGGTAGACGAGAAGGTCGCCATACCAAGGATCATCGGAAGCGATGTAAAAGAGATGTTCGTCAGGAAATTCGGTGTTGACGGGGGCACTGGTGATGTCAGAGGGAAGGGTCGTGACAAGTTCGGCGAGAACGAGGGCCTTCTTACTCTTAGGTGTTGAGAAATCGAGATCGTATTCCTGGAGGATGATGATCCATCGAGCGAATTTGTCATTGACTTGTCGACGACTGAGCAAGTATTGCATAGGGTTGGAATCTGCGACGACCTTCGTGGTGCGAAGCAGAATGTAATGGCGTAGTTTCTGGACTGCGAGGACAACTGAAAAAGCGAGTTTCTCTTTGTGCTTGTACTTCAAGGGTGGTCCCGAGAGGTTCTTACTAACGTAGTAAATGACATGTTCACGATTGTCATCTCCGAGCTGGACGAGGACACCGGCTACTGATACAGCTGATGCTGATACGTAGAGAATGTAGTCGCGATTATAGTCAGGTGCACTAATTAAAGGTGCATTTGAAAGCGCTGCTTTCAAATCGTCAAAGGAATGTTGGGCATAGTCATCCCAGTGAAAGGGGATGTCGTGACGTAGTAAGAGAAGGAAACCATGTGCGTGGATGGCGTAATCTGGGACAAAGCGCCGAAGAAAGTTAGCTTTGCCCTGAAGACTCTGAAGTTTCCGTAAATTCCAAGGAGGTGGAATTTCGGTGATAGCTTTGACTTTGAGGGGGTCCACGGTAATACCGCTTTGGGAAACGATAAAATCGAGGAGGCTCCCTGCGGTGACGCAAAAAAAACACTTGAGAGGATTCAAGCGGATGTTGTACTGACGACACCGTTGAAAGATGATTTGTAAATCATCGAGATGTTGGGTGCATTTCTTAGAGCGTGCTGTGAGGTCGTCCAAGTATGCGAGGATGATTTCAGCCAGATCGTGAAAGATGTATGACATGGCCCGCTGGAAGGTTGCGCCGACGTTTTTTAAGCTGAAAGGCATGACACGATATGCAAAGGTACCCCATGGGGTAATAAATGTGGTTTTATATTGATCAGCTGGGTGGATTTGGATTTGGTTATAGCTAGAGAATCCATCTATGAAGGAGAGAGCCTCATGGCTGGCGCAGTCATCGATAATTTGATCGATGAAAGGCATTGGAAAGTTGTCTTTGGGACATGAATTATTGAGATCATGAAAGTCGGTGCAAACGCGGATAGTGCCCTATTTTTTATCGATGGGTACAGGGTTGGAAACCCATGAAGTGTAAGCGATGGGGTAAATGAATCCGACCGTACGTAATTTATCAATTTCGGCTTTGATAGCTGCAGCCTTGGATGGGTGTAGCGGTCGATGTTTCTGGCGAATTGGTGCGATGTCGGGCCAGGTGTCAATGCGATGTTCAACAATGGATGGGTCGAGGCTAGGCATCTCTGTGTATGACCAGGAAAAAATATCCCTATATTCTTGGAAGAGGGCTTTGTATGCGGTGATTTCCTGAGGAGTGCAAGCAGCTCCAATGATGATTTCTTCGACGACGCCATTTTTAATGGAAATGTCAATTTTGATGGTGGGGGAAATGTTGGCCATATTACCTTCTTCAAAAGCGTCCAGGGCAGGAATGGGGTTGTTGAACCAATCGATAGGCCTGGATGGGATAAAATCTCTGGTTTTGACCGCGTAAATGGGGTTTTGGTTAGGAGGCATGAGGGCTTCCTATGGAAGGAAGAGTGCACGATGATGTAGTGCGTCCCAGGGAGAGTCTAGGCATTGTATCTCTTCCAGGATTTCCTCATCGCATTGGAAACGCCAGGAATACAAGGGGTCATGAGGAGTGATCTCAGCGCTAGTGTGATTGCCCCCTGCTGGAGACGCAAGGGGAGTGGTGCGAGCAGATGGTGAGGGTTCACTCGACATGAACCATATATTGAAGTACTGAGGAGTGCCCGTGGTGGTTGGGTGGCGAGTATCCATGGAAGAATGAACAGGAGAGTTGGGGGGATTGTGGGGTAAATCCTCAGAGATGTCACTAAAGCACCATGGAGGCATTGGGAGTGCCTCAGGCTCAGGAGAAATGACATGATGATCCTCGAGTGATGAATTAATGTCAAGTATCACCTCTGTAGGTGAGTGAAGCAGGGCCAATTGACATCGTCTGTATGCAAGGATCATAGGACATTGGTATGTAAAATGAGTTAATGAATCGCAGAGAGAGCAAGGGCATCTCATACGTTCATTAACTGAAGTGGTGACATAGTGAATGTCAGTGATATTTGTTGAAGAGGGCGTAGCAGGGTGTGGGTTGTTCTGGAAGTTCTGGTGCACGGCCGCTAATGTCTGCCGAAAGCGCGACAGTGCTGGGCAATGATGGGTGTAATGGCCAAATTCTGAACATATGGCACACGCAAATTTGGTCCGCAGCCCTTTACTACTGGAAGGTTGGGTGGTAGAGGTACTTGCAGTAGTGACGGGTCTTGTTGGAGTTGGATTGGGGGGAATCAAATTCCGTAATTCAGGTAGTGATGGGCAATTATTGGTTTGGTGGCCCTCTTTCTCACATAGTGCGCAAGGTGGTGGGATGCGTGGAGGAAGTGGAGCAGTGGGCTCTTTCTTCTTCCGCCTGCCCCCAGCTATAATAGGGGGGGTAGGGAGTATGGGGGTAGTGAGTGGGGGTGGGGGTGGGGGTAAGGATAGGAACTATCATGGGAAGTCCTTCCTGTGGTCGAGGGACCATCTCTGGTGGGTGTAAATACCAAACTGGGATTGCTAACACCATATTAGGAAGTGTGAGTGTTGCGGCTACCTGAAAGGCTTCAATACCTAATGGAGGGTAAAAGAAGGGAATCTGGGTGAGGGGTTGGGGGAATCTTTCCCAGGCGAGATTACTCGCTTGAGGGGATGTGGTCTCGTGGACTGTTGAGGGCGATGAGTGCACAGGAGGCTCCGGCTGGAGTGGTTCTGCGACTATTGAGACGTCAGGAATGATTGCAGCCTCCTGAGCAGTAAGAGCATCCTTCGTGTGAGTTCCGTTAGATGAGACGACGCATACTTGATTAGGGGGAAGGAGTGGTGGTGCTCCATGATACGTCCCTAATAAGGATGGATCTTTAAAAATCCCAGGACCCATCTCGACGAGTGGATATGCGTTGTTGTTGGTGTGAATGAGAGGAAGAATGTTATCAAGGTTGGCAGATGGGTTCGGCTCATAATGTGAGACTTGGTCGATGGTTACAATCTTTCCGTTGTGGGGGAACATGATTGTCCAAAAGACGGATGATGCCACTGCCTTCATAGCATACATGTAGCTATGTCCAAACAAGATATTGTAATCGAGCGGAGTGTCGATAACTTCGATATCAATGAGAATGGTTTTGCCTCTGAGTTCAATGGGGACATTTTGAAAGATCCCTTCAGGAGATGATGGTCTTCCATCATAAGATCGTAAGGTGAGGGTGGAGGGAATGAGTTCTGGGGAACTGAGTTTTTTCCATACTGTTTTGGACATGATGCATGTAGATGCACCTTCATCGATGATACACCGATGAATTGTGATGTTCCGTATTTTTACTGGTAGTTGAATGGCGACCAAGGCGGGAAGATGAGGTTCGCTATTGTCAAGATCAAAGGTGATGAGTTGAGTATCTGCAGGGTCGACTGCCCCCAAGGCAGAAAGTAGAGACTTCCGTTGTGTAGGGAAAGTCTGGAGGACTTCCAAGACTAACATGGCAGCTGGGGATTGCGCTAAGTCATCGACCAAACTATAATTATGAGTTTCCCTAGCCTATGGGTTGTGAACATTCCTGCGCAAGGGGATGCGAGGGATGCGTAATGGTGGTTTGGTGGAAGGGCGAGGGATCACCAACAGGGGTCCCGTTGGTGTAGGGTTTGTCTCTGGAGAGAGAGGAGTAGACTCAGCTGGTGTCTGATACTGACGATTCCGTGTTTGCAGAAGGATTTCTTCCTCACTGGTGAGGAGAATTGTACGCTCTACTAGATTGTTAGGGTTGTGGTATTGTCCTCCCTGGGGTGGGGGGTGTTGTGCATCTTGTTGGGTGTTTATCACACCTTGATGTGGAATGGTATTTTGCAGCACGGCGGGAGGTGGTTGCTGCACATATTGTTGTGGTGCCTGTTGAGGGGCATTTTGTGCAGGCGAAGGGGAAGGCTACCCGAGTCTTTCAACCATTTGAAATCAATGATTTGGGGGCAATGGTGAGTGTAATGACCGAATTCGCCACAAAGAGCACAAGGGTGGATGGTTTTAACATTGTTACGCCCTTGGCGTTTGTTGTTATTGCCCCCTTGGGGGTTTTGGTTCCCTTGGTTTGGGTTTCCCCCAGTAGGTTGGTGTTGTGGGGGTTGATTCCCACCTTGACCAGGGTTGTTGTTGTTTCTATTCCGTCCTTTATTCTTGGAATTGTTCGATGGATTGGTTGGGTTGGCTGTATTTAATTGTTCAAAATTCTGGTATTGTTGAGAAGCGGAAGGTTGAACAAAATTTACCCCCGCATGTGGATGTGGGGGAGCCATGGGTTGGGGAGGACCAGGAAAGGGGAAGTATGGGTTGGGAGGCCGACCAATTCCATAAATGCGTCGTTTAGCAGGTGCGAGGGTTTTTGCGCCAACAGTCACGCGTCGTGCACGCATGCACGCCTTGTACATTCCTGTTCCGTGCATATGCGCGCGCACCCATCTTGTGTAAAGCGCCCTTCAATTTTTTGGTTACTTTGTATAGTTTTTGACCCTTTTGCAACGCTATGAAATTAATTCAATGCCATGAATGACTTCATTCCTGTTTTGACGATGCTGAGTTCTTGTCGCCATGTGCAGACGAAATTTCAGTGATAACAATATTGACCGTTCCCGGTTCTACACATGATGTGTTTTTCGAAGGGAACCTCAGTAATATCTCTCCCACGATTCCCATTGACATATCCGTTAAACCAGGAATCGTCAAAAATGTTCATATTGGAGCTTCGTGTTCTCCCGACGAAATTGTCACCTATACATCTATGTTTAAAGAATTTTGTGACATATTCGCCTAGAGCTACGAAGAGATTCCAGGTATCGACCCTACTATTGTTGTACATGAGATAAAGACATACCCCAGTGCTAAACCTGTCCGACAACGCCTTCATCCAGTCCACCCACGTAAAGCGGCGGCTATCAAGCTTGAAGTTGAAAAACTTCTCAAAGTCAGCTTTATTTATCCAGTGGCTCTTACAGAATGGGTTTCTAACCCTATTCCAATTGACAAGAAAGGGGGCAGTATTCGTGTATGTGTTGATTATAGGGATATTAACAAAGCCTGTCCAAAGGACAAATTTCCAACCCCTTTCATCGACCAGATTGTCGATGACTGTGCCGGAAGTGAAATCTTCTCTCTCATGGATGGTTTCTCCAGCTATAATCAAATTAACATTGCTCCTGAGGACCAACATAAGACTTCTTTTATTTTTCCTTGGGGTACGTTTGCCTATAGAAAACTTCCCTTCGGTCTTAAGAACGCTGGCGCGACGTTTCAACGTGCTATGTCTTACGCTTTTCATGATATAAAGCATATCGTTCAACCCTATTTGGATGATTTACCAACTCATTCTATGCACAGAGTCGATCACCCTACCCACCTCCGGGATATTTTCGTTCATTGTCGGTTCTATCGTATTCATTTAAATCCTCATAAATGTGTTTTTTGTGTAGAATCCGGCCGTCTTCTAGGTTTCATCGTTTCACGTCAAGGGATCAGGGTGGATCCACTTAAGGTTGAGGTGATTCTTAATCTCCCTCCTCCTTCTACACTGCGCCAGTTGCAAAGTTTGCAGGGGAAAGAAAACTTTCTTCGTCGTTTCATCCCTAATTACGCCGAGATTACTCGTGGTTTTATGTGACTACTAAAGAAAGATTCAGAGTTCGTCTAGGATACCAGTGCCAACAATGCTTTTGAGGCTTTGAAGTTGTCCCTCATGTGAGCTCCGCTACTCTTTCCTCCTGATTATAGTCGTGATTATTTTCTTTATCTTTCTGCCTCGGAGTATACCATTGGCATGGTTCTCGTCCAAGAGGATGATGCGCACGATGAACATGTTATTTATTACTTGAGTCGAAGTCTCACATCCACTGAAATCAAGTATCAACATGTTGAAAAACTGTCCTTGGCTGCCATTCAAGCCGTCCAACGCTTCCGGCATTATATCCTCTCACGGAAAACTATAATGATTTCTCATTGCAACCCTATGCAACACATTTTGACATGTCAATTGCTAGGGGGAAAATACTCCAAATGGATTGTCATGATCGAGGAGTTTGACTTGGAATTTGATCACGCCACGTCTAAGAAATCCTTAGTTTTTGCTGAGTTGATATGCGATTTTCCTCACTCTGCCACGAAAAATGTAGCAGTAGATTCATTACCCGATGAATCTCTTTTCCTAATTAGTACTGACGATATTTGGTATGGGGATATCATTATATATCTCCAAACCCAGACTTTTTGGCCTGCTTTGTCTAGTACTGAATGACGCCGCATCTGTTATCAAGCACGTCAATACATTATCCTCGGGGATACTCTTTACCATCGGGGAATTGACTCTGTTTTTTGACATTGTCTGACGTTTGATGAAGCTGAGAAAGCTCTGAATGACTGCCATGCCGGAGCATGTGGTGGTCATATGTCTGGGTATTCTATTGCCCAGAAGATCTTACGCGCATGTTATTTTTGGCCTTCCTTATTCAACGACTGCATTACTGTCGTTCAGAAATGCTATGCCTGCCAGACATACAATCAGAAAATTCGGTCACATCCTGCTCCTCTTCATCCTGTGGTCTCAGTTGGTCCTTTTGCGAAATGGGGCATTGATTTCATGACATTTCACCCTCGCTCGGCTGGGGGGCATGGTTACATCATTGTAGCTATTGATTACTTTACAAAATGGGCCGAGGCGATGCCAACATTCGATAATACTGGAAAGACTACAGCGTTGTTTCTTTTTAACCATATCATAGCTCGTTTTGGTGTTCCCCAAGATATCGTTACTGATCACGGTAGTCATTTTAGGAATTTTATGATGTCTGAACTTACGGAAACTTTGGGTCTTCATCACGATAAATCAACACCCTATTATCTACAAGCTAATGGCCAGGTCAAAGTGATCAACAAAGTTCTTATAACTATGCTTCGACGGATGATAGGAATTCATAAAACAAGCTAGCACACGATGTTGTTTTCGGCATTGTGGGCATATCGGACATCTGTCAAATCTGCTACTGGTTTTACACCCTTTCGATTAGTCTATGGTGTGGAAGCCATTCTTCCTATAGAATGCGAGATACCCTCTCTGAAGCTAGCTGTCAAACTCTTACCCAATACTTCTGCTGAAGAAGAACACCTATTGTATCTAATGCGATTAGACGAAACTTGACATGATGCCACTCTAGTAATAGAAGCCCAGAAGAAACGTATCAAGGAACAATATGACAAGCATGTCAAGCCTCGCGTTTTCTCTGAAGGTGATATTGTTCTTCTTTATGAACAAGATCGAGATGTGTTAGGAGCTGGGAAATTCGAACCAATGTGGCGAGGACCTTATATTGTTCACCGAGTTTTGGAAAAAGGAGCATATGAGCTGGTCGATTACAATGGCATCCCTTTGAGTGAACCCAGGAATGGGTTGTACTTGAAGAAGTACTATTCATAAATCATTTGTGCACAAGTACTTGTATTTTTATGTATCATACTTTGTGTGTGTTACTTTAGTTTTCTTTTGACGTTATCTGGTCTCTGCCCTTATGTGACGTTGTGTTTGATTGCCAGATGTCAGAGTATTCACTACCCTATATTGGCTTCGCGGATGGTGCTAGCCGTAGTACTCGGAACCTAGCTTCCGCTGCGTGGGCAATCTATGCCCCAACAAATGAACTTATATCTTTATGAGGTGTATATCTTGGCCGTGCAACCAACAACATTGCAAAGTATAACGTCGTTATTGAATTATTGGTTGATGCTATCTCACTCGGAATTCGTCATTTGGTTGTGCGACTTGATTCGCAGCTTGTAGTACTACAGTTAAGTAATATCTACTCTATTCGAAGTCCTACTTTGTTACGGGTGTATTTGCGAATTCGCCTCTTGGAACGTTATTTTGATCACATTGAATATCAACATATTCCTCGATGTCTTAATACATTAACAGATGCATTGGATAATTATGTATTGGACAGACATTTGAACCATTTATAAATCAAACACATTAAAATTCACACAATATAACGTAAACAGGTAGACTCCATCTGTATATATAACGATCAAAAGAGTTTGTTTTTTACAAAAAGTTTGTCCGAAGACCAAAATATCAAAAATTGAAGCTTATAGCTTCTACAAAGTGATGTCATGGATGACGTTCACGGTAACACACTACTTCCCTAGCAACCCTACAGAGCAATCGACTCATAGCTACTGATACCCCTACAGTGTGACGTTGATCACGTCATGGAACCTCTTCCAGAGTCATATCTGGAATGTCTGCTGTCAGGCCCTCTAAATTCTGTTACACCACCTGATAATCTTCGGCATACTGTGGTGTTGTTGTTGCTACCTCTCCTCGTCGCTGGATAGGAGAGGTGCCAGGAGGTCTATACAGTCTGACATCTGTGTTATCAACAAAATTTTTGTGTTAAGTCTTGAGATAAACATATAAAACAAAAACATTTGAATATGATAAAAATTCAAAAACATTTGAAAAGAGAAAATGCGTGTGTTTCTTACCAAGGTCACCCCACTGAGCGTCCTCAGGTAATGCCAAATCCAGATCTCCTCGGAAATCCAACCTGGAATAAGCATAATCATCGACCATCAACATTTGGTTTTGAAGCCAGTCAAAGAAAATATCGTCGTACTTGACGATTGGTCCAGCCACGTGCCGGGCCATGAGTCGACACCATCTCAACATCCTTGGATCTCTAGGAACCGATAGGTTCCACTCAACCTGTAGTTGGAATACGGGGACCCTCTCAAGGAAGAAGGACACTAGTAAAGATCCATACCAAAATTGTTTCAATTCACCTCGCCTGCATTTGGTTAATTGTTTTTTGATACTGCGAAGCACAGCATCTGCCCAGTTGAATACTCGCAGCTTAGTACACTTGATGGAGTACTGGAAGTAGCTCTGTAATGCCATATGAGGAGAATAAATCCTAGCCATTCGATTTATAGTAAAAAGGATAGTGCGAAGGGTCAAGTCTTGTACCCCCCAGATAGCCACTTTTCATTTTTTCCTCTCAGCCTCAGGTACACAGTATTGATTGCAGTACTCACTCATCTTTAGCCCACCACCTCTACTACTGGTCAGGATGACATAATACCCATGCCTGGACAATATAGTCAAAAAGTATATTTCCTCAATGTCTATGGACAAAGTATGAGCTCCTACATTGAAAACCTATTGATCTGGGTCCCACATATGGACCAGGAACTCTAGTAGTCTGAATTGGCCCCTCATGCTCGGGATGCGAAAGTATTTTAAGAGCCCACAATCTCTTAATGCAACTATGGTAGGAGGATGGTTCTCGACATTTTCATTATCCTCCTCATTTTCTCTTTCACGCCACTCAAGCACCATGTTTATGGCTATTTATCTGCACAAGGAACATAAAAGAAGGATTAATAGCTTTTTCATGCTTTAGAGTTTTTTCATTTGGCTAAAAATTTTAAAAAAAATTGAGTTTTGTGGTTCTCGCAGGTGCCCCATTAGCACAGTGCGAGAACCTCACAGGTGGCTTAAGGCTCACCTGCGAGAACGCATCATTCTCGCAGGCCCCGTATGGGCTGCCTGCGAGAATGCCAACGCGCATGTAGGGTTCAAAAAACAAATTGAAACTAAATATTTAACCAATGAAATAAAAAATTTAAACCATGAAAATGTCAAGAATGAAGAGCTTACCTTAATGTTGCAGATGGCTCATCGAATGGTCTCCTGTAGCTCCCGAAAATTAACACCAAACTCGGAGGGTAAAAAGGGGGTTTTGGAGCTCAATAATGGAAATGTGAAATGATATGGTAAAAATGACTATTTACTCATTTGATTTACTTTTTACTGTGTCATTTTGGGTTTTTATGGTTATTTATTGATTAAACCTAATCCCTAATATCAATATGAGTGTAATGACTTGTAGGTGTGATGATGTTGATAAATCAATACAAGGGTATGGACATATGTTTCTTCGTTATGGCATGTTTTTAATTGTTTTTATGGTTTTTTACATAAAACCTCGAGCATAGTTTTTGTCTGTTCTTATGCTCGTAAATACATGAGAACGTGATCGAGCATAGTTTTATCACCTTTTCGGGTTCAACAAGGTTATACGAAAAAGGAACCCCCCTGGAGTCCTCTTTAAGCTCTTTTCAGACTCTCTAAACATGAAACGATTGTCGAGCGACCTTGCTATTTTCACGCTTGTTAAAGTATTTGAAGTATGCGTCTGGTGAGAGATAATTTATCTCTTTTTCAGTCTTATCCAGACTATCTTACGAAAAAGGAACTGAGAGAGTTCTCTTTTAAGTGTTTTTCCAAACTCTATAATCTTGAAAAACCTTCGATTTTTCTATCTCTGGACTTGTTAAACAAACATTGACAGACTTGTGATGGGACCGAACCACTCCTTCTTAGGGTTCATTAAATATACTCCGAGGGACTCGTCTGAAGGATGAGCTTATATCAACAAGCATATGTTATCCTCCTCAAGATTGCGTAAGAATAAAGAGGTACTTGCCAGAAAAGGTGGGGGGAAATTTGGGAAAGGGATATGTTTCATCTTCATATTGATTGCCAGTAAGTGTCGCTCTTGAACATGACACCCCCTATTCATCATTTGAATCCAGTTTGGGAAATCCATTTTTCTCTCATTCGATTGCTTACAAGGTCATTCCCTGTGTCGTCTTTGAGTCAATGTTGTCAAATCATTGGTCGTGTCATTCATATGTTCAAGATAAGTTCATCTGAAACCTATATTGAGTCGGCCATCTGTAGTTATCCATTCTCTCTGTATCGGCCTTCCCTATGTCCAGTCCAATTTGCAAAATGCTCTGTTTCACCTTCAAACTCTGTTACTCATTTCGTGTCATTGATGGGGGATACATCAAGGCCCTCCTGTGACGAGTTTTGTTCTGTCGACTTCAGCTTATTATCCAAAATCAAGACTTAGAAATTATTTGGTACCTTGGAACTTGCATGCCTCAATGGCAGGTTTCCTCGCTTTCGACAGTGGGTTTACATCATTGACCTCTGATCGAAATATTCCATCATATGTTCGACATCAAATCATTTATTCACACTCGATGGATTGTACTATGGTACCTTGGGAGTCATTGACATCAATGGTGATTTCCCTCACATTTGTTAATGGTTTTATCATTGACCGGTAATCAAGTGGTTTCTACCATGTTCGACTTCAACTCATGTAATCACATGGTTAGATTTGTACTTTGCGGCGACGAGATTGAAGACCCTAGGTATTATCTTTGTGATCTAGGTTGCGATGGAGTATGTATAATTTGTGACACATAGATCCACTGTGTATATTTCGTGGCTATGACGTCTTGACTTGAAATTTCTTGCATAGATCCACAGTGTATTCCAGTGGCTATGCTATATTTTGACGGCATGGATCCACAGTGTATGATTGGTGTCCATGACCCATGTCTATAATGTCATCAGTCTATGATCTAAGTATGGGAATGCCTACCTCAGAATTGGCATATATGATATTCTGTAGATGATTGGGTGTTCGTAGGTTTCCGATTAGATGTGCTCCTGGTTCTCGACACACACATGCAACTTACAAAGTATATCGGTTGTCACTGGTTCCAACCTCATACTTTGGGGGGCATTCTGTTACACAAGATTTTGGTCATCGTGATGATGTATTGATAATGGTGTACTCAGGCTCTTCATTAGAACTTTTTCATGAGAAAAGTTACTTTCTTCTCTTTCCAGAAATATCATTTTTGAGTAAGGTTCACAGGCTACTAATACATTTGCCTACGAGAATGCATGATTCTCGTAGGATTCCTTAAGCTAAGGTGTGAGGGGTTCGCACTGTGTATAACTTCTAGGGTGCGAACACTTTATAAAGAAGGGAAAAAGATGAATTCTCGAAGCATCTAGAAGGGAATCTTCTAGAAGGATGAGATGGCATTCGAATGGTTATCCTAGTACTGGATTCCCTGATATTTTGGGATCATTCTTATCCAAGTAACCAATTCATTCTCTCCTATATATTGAGGGGATTCTCATGGAAAAGGTTAGAAGCAAACAAGGTTAAGTGAGAACATTGGAGAATTGATGAAATATTGTGTGAAGGATTGAAGCTATAGCAGCTAAGAACTCCTGCAATTTTATCAAAGGTGGTTGATATTCTTCATGCAAGTGAGAAAGTGCGTGTGTCTTAGCCAAGGGCCATCTAAAGGAAGTTTGTAACATCAAGGCTCAGGTTGTAATCTTTACTTTCCATCAATATGATACAGTGATATGTCCCTTTCCCATAAATCTAATTCTACTTTATTGTATAACTCCTTGATCATATACATAGATTCACTATTGAATTTATTGTGCTTTCTTCACTCCACTTGGTTTGTATCATTTTGATGTTGACTGTACAAGAGCATTGGAGCGAAGCGGGAGCAACAAAGATCAACGGAAGCGATTATAAGGTATGCAACTTGTTCTTGCCTCTTAGTTCATTCAATGGTTAGAATCTAGGGAAAGAGTATTATTCTGTCTTTCTTTGTTCTAGATCCAGGTGGATCTAGGGAGATTAGTTTGTGTCTGCACTTATGGATTTATTGAATAACACTCCCTAAATTCCTACTGGACAGATTGGTGTGCAGGGAGGTAGCCCATCAGATACTAAAGGGTGGTGTTGGATTAGAATTAAAAGCAGCTCAGAAGAAGTCATGGCCATCTTTCCCTGTTCATATTGGGAAATTTTCTTTATTAAATTTAGGCCATTCTAAGGTAGAAGCTGAATCATTAGAAGAAGTGAAATTAGTATATATTGAGAACATAAAGTATGACCCCTACCAAGTAATAAGTAGGCATTTTATACATTATAATCTAAAGGCGTATGAACATGAAACATCTATTTATGATGATGTATTTAAGGATGTTAAATCCTATGAAGAAGTAATAAACAGAGTACAGGACATGCCACCTGACTCATAGACTAGATTCACGTCTTTTCAGAGCCATAGGTGAAGTTGCCTGCCCAGGAGTTTGCAGGGTGAAGTTTCGACCCCACCTCCAGAACAGGAAGGGACCCCTCCAGGGTTTGAAAATAATACACAGGATAAAGTAAATACCAAAGGCAACATGAAGGATATTGATATACCTTCCCAAGACACAAAGGGTTCTCAAACAAAAAAGTCAGATACAGAGAAGGGAAAAGAGCTGGAAACAACTCCAAAAATCCTTAAGGATGCTCCAAAAAAGACAGGAGGAACAACATCAACAGAGCTCGGTAGTCCTATCATTTCCTTAACCCCATTGCAGTCAACTTATGGAACCCCCCATGAAGGAGCCATGTATGTCAGTGACCTAGAGCTAATTTCAAGGGATGAAATCCCTCCATCAGATTACTTTTTTAGTAAAAAGAGAAGAGCAATATTGAAATAGGAAATCCATCCACGAGGAGAGGGGATGATTAAAAAACATAGGGTCATTATAGATGGAAAGAATCTTAAAGATGGAGAATTTGCTACGGAGTTAGCAGGTACGATGGGTGCTATAACATCAACAAATATATATTCTTTTGGTAGTTTAACAAGCATGCTAGAACAAAAAGACCAAACAATAATTCAGTTACAGGACAAATTAAAAGAAACTGAGAGAAATACCAGTTGGTGAATAAAAAAGGGTCTAGAACAAGCTAGACTAAAAGATATGCAAGAAATTTAGAAAATGAAAATAGACTTAGAAGAGGAAAAACATATAATACAGGTCACACAGGCACAGGTCCAAAATTTGGGAGAAGAAAACAAATAGTTACACGATAAAATTAGTTCTATTACTAACCAAGTAGTAGAACTTGAAATTTTCAGGACACAAGCATTGGCGATATATTTGAAAATAGAGGAAGAACAACAAAAAGTGTTTTTGAATCTGGAAGTAGTCCAGAATTATTTTCAAGAAACAAATAAATCCTTGGAGAATGTTTTCCAGAAGGAAAGGGAAGCGAAAGTGGCTAGAATGACTTTCCAAAAGGCAGTAGCCCTCTCAGAAAAGGAAGAAATCGAAAGGATTCAGAAATTGTCCATTTCTGAACAGGTTAAAAGGGACATAATACTTAAAGTGTGGGAAGCAGGCCTAGCCAAATATAAAATATTAACCAGAGATGTCAATGATGATTTCCAGGGAATTTTTGATCTCTTAGAAAGAACTTCATTGAATATCGTAACAGATGACTGTCCCGGATTATTAGGTGAGATTAATATTGCCAAGCACCAGCTAAGGTTCAAAGAAGAGCTGGAGGAAATGAAGATAGAGATTTCAAAAATTAAATTAATCAATATCACAGAAATCAACAAATGGATGGTGACACCGAACCTAAAGTTGCAAACTATTAAGTTCATACGGAAGAGGATAGAAAATCGTTTGCCTGAATTATAGAAAAGATTTTTTATGTTTGAAGCAAATGAGATACCAGATGCTCCCAGAGATTTTGTGAAATTTTTGGGAAAGTGTGTTCAGTCTCTTGAAGCGGAGAAAGGAAGTTCATCAACACAAGTGTAAAAACATTTCTTTTTTAAATGTTTTTATCATTAGAAATTAGAAAGGAAATGTAAACGGTTGACATTATTCTTATATGTAACCATAATATTAGGAAGTTGGTTAGTCACCAACGAGAAAATTTTGATGAAGATGTATAAATGTATTTTCTAAAGACTAAGAAAGGGCTTTTGATTTTTTGGAGAGAGCCGATTGTATTAACAATTTTCCAATCCATCATAATATACATTACAGACGAGATTCTGAATCCTACCAATTTGTATCTATGTGTTCTTCAACCCTGTTTACTATACTTTATTGTGTTTTTCGTTCAATGTTTTTCTAATGAATAATCAATTTGAAGTTACCTGCAAACATCTCGTATATAGTTCATATTGATTTGGATATCAAATTATTTACAGCTTTTCCTCTGAAATTGCTATCAGTGATTTTAAGACCTGTTAATCATTTGAACCTTAATACTTAACTTTTCATTAGAAACCTCGTTTTCTTTCTTTATTACCTGTCGAAATATGACATTCTTTCTTGATTAAAGCCTCATATCTTTCTGTCGTACTTCGTTGTTATTTTATAATTCTCAAATTGTTGCAAATCCAGGAAACGACCTCGAATGTATTTATGTTAGTGTTTTGAATTTCAAAATTGTTTTTCCTATTCTCATCTCTTAAAAATTTGAAGTAACATTTGATTAAATTCTTTCACGATAAAATTAAATCTTATCCTCCATGACTGTTCCAAGTAGCATACAATCCCACATTGAACCTGGTCTTCAAGATCAAACCAGTATTTCTTTGAACCTATTTAATACCATCCTACAACCAAAAACTAACCAGGTCAAATTAGAACATTCATGGGTTACTATTGAGAGAGATATTAGCATCCAAGAACAACGGGAAGCTAGACAGAGACAGTTGAGAAACTGATTCTGCTTCACCCTTCCTTTTCAATTCTTATCCTCAAGTTATTCTTTTTAATATTCACGGATGCCTTGATGGTATACTTTACAACCTTAAAGTATAAACTCAGGAACAACATCTTTTTGGCGTCGTTGCCGAGGAACAAAGAAATGAGTCTTTTCCCTGGGAAGAACGACATTGACATTTTCTGTTTTTGATAGTGAACAAGGATACAAAACCTTCTAAGGATACTAATATTTTTCACTTGGTGACTCCACGATAACTAATTTGACTATTAGCCGAAAGAACACCAGAAAAAACCCAGACAACAAGCAGACGTCACTAGTCTCTGATCTGGAAAAGATTTTAAAATCATGAAAATCACTTAAACAAGTCTTTTTACCCACATATACTATATGTCATCCTGACTTTACGCAGTTAAACATTTTGGAAACTCTTGAAAGATCTCTTTCACTTCCCCTCTCATATGATACGTTCTCGTTTCCTAAATTTTCCTCCCCAGATTTCTGAGAATCTTCTCCTCACATATTCTGAGATTCAACCTCAAATCTAACCATGGATGCACAAGGACGTGTTGGAGCTGGAGGTGGTGCCCCTCGAGGACCAGCAGCTGGTCAAGTACCGCTTCCTGGAATATTCGCTAAAGTAGCTACTAGATATGCTCCCCTTGTTCTTCCCATTCCTCTTCATGATCTCCCCAAGAATTATATGAAAAGTCTTCTGAAATTTACAGGGGAAGGGGATCTGACTGCCCAAGAACATATAAACTTTTTCGACCAATTTGTTGACATCCTTAGAATAGAACACGAAGATGTCTATTCTATACTCCTCGTTCAAAATTTCGAAGGACAGGTGAGGACATAGTTCAGATCCTTAGCAGCTAGATCTTTAAGATCTTATGAAGAACTTGAAAGCACTTTTATTATACAATGGGGAGAGAGGAAGGACCACCTCTACTACTTGACCGAATTTGGAGCCCTTAGAAAGAAAAACTCTAATTCAGTTCTAGAATTCACATAAAGGTTCAACAAGTTGTATAATAAAATCCTGGTTGAGGTTAAACATTCACAACCCACAACAAAAGTGACTTTTACTGGCACTTTTGATCCTGACTTCACATTATTATTGAGAGAAAGGAGATCAACAGATCTCATGAAAATGCAGGATGATGCACTTGAGATTGAATCAAACATGATGGCATCATGGAAATTAAAAGCAAAGACTGAAACTAGAAACAAAGAAAATAGGAAATTCAAAGAACAAGGTGGACCTTTAGGATCAGGGAAATCCTCGGGAGATAGAATAGATGAGATGGCTAGGGTTATTAGAGAAATTTCAAACAAGATCTCAAAAATGGAACTAGAGAAATCGAAAAGGGATAATTTCCCTAGGAAAGATTTTAGAAGAAATCCTGATCCTCAAGGACCACAGAAAATAATTAAAAATGAAGACCAAAAAATTCCAACACCCTTCAAAAGTGAAAACTTCATTAGAGAGGAATATCTAGGAGATTTTTAAGAAATAGATGAAGATATTAATAATCTTGGCGACGATAATAAATCACCTTATTTATCGAGACAGGATTACGAAAGATCTTTAAATAAATAAATTACATCGGAAGACCATGTTAGCAATAATATGTCTGAAGATTTCACATATCAAGATATTGTAGATGATATCATAGCTGAACTACAGGGAAAATATAATTTAAGACCAAGGAACAAAAGTCTCCCAAATGTTTTGACAAAAAATATTTTGCCAAGAAGCGAAACCGATGAGGCAACTCCAAAAGTTGTTGATAAACAGCCTGTGAAAAAAAACACAGCTGATACGCAACCTATCTAGTCAGAACCAGTAGAAACATTCCCTGTGAAGACAGAAGCTCCTATAAATGAAAACAAGTCCACATCACAACGAAAAGCTGAAAAGAAAGGAATGGAGGCCCCGAACATAGAAAACGACAAGGCCCTAGGAAATTTTAATTTGGAAAATGAAATAAATAAAATCAAAATTCCTATTCCCCTTGTTGAATTAGCTAAAAATCCCATATACATAAAACAAATCGTCAAGATGATTAACTTTTCCGAAGATGAAAGCCAAGAGGACGTCATCAACTTAGAAGATGACAAACCAAACATAGTCTTTGGTCCACATTTCGAAGGTGCGAGAGACACTATGGCCCCCTTTTATATTACGTTAACCATGTTTCACCACCTTCTCCATAGCTGTATGTTGGATTCTGGAGCTTCGCACAATGTGATGCCAAAGGAAATTATGGAAAAACTTGGTCTTGAAATCACAAGGCCCTATGGTGACTTATATTCTTTCGATTCGAGGAAAGTCAAATGCATAGGTATGATTAAAGACCTAGTGGTAGGTTTGGCTCAAATACCTGCTAAAAGTATTCTTATGGATGTAGTGGTCACTGACATCCCTCCAAAGTATGTTATGCTATTATCTAGGTCATGGGGTGCCAAGATTGGAGGATCTCTCCAACTAGATATGACATACGCTACAATTCCATTTTTTGGAGGACAATACATGCGTCTTTACAGAGAGACTAGGTTGACATTTACAGTAGGTGATCCACACAACCCAGACAATCATCCAGTTTATATTGTTGACCAAGACTTAGGAAATTGTATATTATCTATTGATGAAGATTTTGAAGTAGATATAGATGAAATTGTATAGAAGAAAAAAATGAAAAAAAAGAAATAGAAAAAAATGTATATAACACTGGTGTATGGAAAATGTATTTTGATGGTGTCTTGTCTTTCCTTGGATCCGGAGTAGGAGCACTCCTTGTGGATTCTGATGATCAATTCGTAATCCCCTTTTCATATAGGCTTCAGTGGAATGTGGATTGTACAAACAATGTATGTGAGTATGAAGCTTTAATGCTAGGATTAGAAGCTTCTAGGAGGATGAAAATAAAGAAACTCGAAGTCTTTGGTGATGCTGAGTTAATTATAAAACAGGTGAATCGGAAGTATCAGGCCAAGCATCCTAGATTATGGTCCTATAGGAACTGTGTCTAGGATTTAATCGAGAACTTCTTCTCTTATGTGAATATTCATTTCGTCCCAAGGTCTGAAAATCAACAGGTTGATGCTTTAGCCAAAGAAGCATCAACTTTCACACCCCCAACTACTTTTAAATTAAAGTATCACATACAAATGAGACATCGCCCTTCGATACCAAATAACATACATCATTGGCAGGTCTTTGAGGACGATGAGCAGCTTCAAAAGTTTCTAGAATCATTAGATGAATTTGCAGAAATGCATATTGATCAAGAAAATCGAAATGATCCCATTTGGATCATGCAGGAGGGGGAGGATTCTAAAGAGTTTCACGATAAAATTGCAAATCACCAAATGCTCGTTCTCAAGAACAACCAGATTCCCAAGGGTCTAATTCCCTTGGAAAGACTATTTAATCAAGATGATATCCCTTCAAAAACCACCCTACAGCCCCAACCAGAGGAGGTCGAAGATTGTAATATAGGAACTAAAGAAAATCCCCGAATGGTAAAACTATCCAAATATCTATCTACAAAAAATAAAAATACATAAACGGAGTTGTTAAGAAAATACAAATATGTTTTCGTATGGTCGTATGAAGAACTAAAAACATAAGATACCCATGAAACCTAGTGTCAAACCTTTTAAACAAAAAATACGACAAATTAACCCCATTTTATTACCTGTTATTGAACGAGAAGTCAAAAAACTCCTTGATGCTAAGATAATTGTACCACTGAGATATTTTGATTGGGTAGCCAATCTGGTCCCGGTTAGAAAGAAAAATGGGGAAATTAGACTATGTGTTGATTTCAGAAATCTTAATAAATCTTCTCTCAAAGATAATTATCCCCTACCTAAAATGGACCATGTTCTAGAAAAAGTAGTAGGAGCTAATAGGATGTCAATGATTGATGGATTTTCAGGTTACAATCAAATTGTCATCAGTGATCTCGATAAATAAAAAACCGCCTTTACCACTCCTTGGGGCACATTTATGTACGATAAAATGTCGTTTGGATTGATGAATGTAGGTGCTACTTTTCAATGCGCAATGGATATTGCTTTCGTTGGTGAACGGGACAAATTTGTAGTCATCTATTTGGATGACCTTACTATTTTTTCTAAATCAAATGAAGACCATCTGGTTCATCTCAAATAGACATTTGAAAAATGCCGTAGGTTTGGTCTATCCTTAAATCATAAGAAGTCTCACTTTGCTATGCAAGAAGGCAAGTTGTTGGGTCACATCGTATCTCGTGATGGAATTAGAATTGACCCTAAAAGAGTAGAAGCTATAGATACAATAGCTATTCCTAGGAATGTGAAAGAAATTCAGTCATTCTTAGGAAAAATAATTTTTTTGAGAAGATTTATTCCTAACTTCGCTGATATCGTGAAATTGATCACAGATATGCTCAGGAAAAACAGTAAAGTAAAATGGATGGCAGAAGCTAAAGAATCATTTGCCCATATCAAGAAGGTTATAAGTGAGGCGTCAGTACTAGCGAGGCCCGATTATCTCAAAGATTTTCTTATTTTTTCATTTTCCTCTGAACACACACTCACCGCTGTACTCATTCAGAAGAATGAAGAAGGTTTCGAGCAAACAATAGCCTTCTTTAGCAAAAGTCTCTAATATTTTGAACTCGAATATAATTAAATGGAAAAACAAGCATATGCTATGGTAAAAGCATTAAAACCTTTCAGAACTTATGTTTTACATTCTAAGGTGATTGCATATGTACCCACTAGCTCTGTAAAAGATATTTTGGTTCAAGTAGACAGTGATGGAAAAAGAGGAAGATGGCTTGCCAAAATACAAGAGTTCGACTTGGAAGTTAAACCGACAAAATTAGTAAAGGGAAAAGGCTTAGCTAAACTTTTAGCTGAATCCAATTTCAGAGCTTTTGGGATAAACAACTTTCAAGAGGAGGAAGAGTGGGTAGACGTGAATGAACTTGAGGACCAAATAACTGAAAGCCAAATCGAAGAGAAATTCGTGTCATCAAATTGGTACAAGTACATAGTAACGTACTTACTGACATTGAAATGTCCAAGTGACTTGTCTCCATCCAAAGCTAGAATGCTAAAGCTGCATGCAATCAAATACTGTATTTTAAAAAAAATGATTATATTGGAAAGACCCACTTGGCTTCCTCTTGGTCTATTTGGTCGAGTCGGAAACAAAAGAAGTTATAAGTCAATTTCACGAAGGAGTATGTGGAGGACACCACGCCTGGAGGGCTACTGCATATAAAATCCTGAGGGCTGGTTATTACTAGCCGAAACTTTTCCCAGATGTCAATTCTAAGGTATGAGCTTACAACCCTTGCCAATTTTTTGCAGGAAAACATAAACTACCAGTGATGCCATTGGTCCCATTCAAGACAGAAGCTCCTTTTTAGCAATGGGGACTAGATTTCATAGGTGAAATTAATCCTCATTCTAGTGCTCAACACAGATGGATATTGACCGCTACAAACTACTTTACCAAATGGGTGGAAGCTATCCCAACAAGAAAGGCTATTGATTCGGTGGTTATAGACATCTTAGAAGAAAATATTTTGTCTAGGTTCAGATGTCCCAGAAAGATAGTCACAGACAATGTTCATGCTTTTAAGTCTATGGCTATAGTCAGCATTTGCCAGAAATATAATATTGTGCCGGATCATTCCACAACATATTATCCTCAGGTAAATGGTCTGGCAGAATCTTCAAACAAGAGCTTAATCAATATAATCAAGAAAGTGTTAAACGAAAATAAAAAGTCTTAGCATTTGCATTTGAAATGCGCTCTGTGGGAAAATTGGATAGGCACAAAAAATTCTATCGGTACTTCTCCCTTCCAAATGGTATATGCAATAGATGTAGTGTTGCCTATAAACCTAGCACTTCCTGTAATGAAACTATGGCAAGACGAGAAGGAAGAACCGAATCCTCCAACAAGAAGGATAAACCAGTTGATTGAAGTTCAGTAGCATAGGGCGATAGTGGATGAAAAGTGGCAAAAGTACCAGGATGACATGAAGGTATTATTTGATCGTAAATCCAAGGACATAAATTTTCTCCCCGGGGATTTGGTTTTGAGATGGGATGCTCGAAAAGAGGAGTCGGGAAAAAATGGTAAATTCGATCACATTTGGTACGAACCATTTAAGGTAGTATCTCCTGAAGGAAAAAAATCATTTCTGCTTGAAAATTTGGATGGTAAAATTCTGAATGCTCTTGTCAATTGGCATTTTTTAAAACATTATATGAAATAATTAATTTCCAGAAATTTCCATTGTATATACCGTTTTGTTTTTTATTTTCATAATTTTCTTTAGAAAGTCTATTTTCACTTTGTAAATAAATAAAAATAAAATAAAATTAGTTAAGTTTTTTATTTAAAAAAAAAATGTGTTTCTTATCCCATTAGCTGATAGGTAAATAAAAAGTGTTTTCAATACTTAAACCTTAAGGGTTTCACCTAGAACAAGTTTAAAAGCAATCAAAGTAAAAATGTTTAAGAGAAGAGTCCAAAGGGTTAGTTTTAATTTACAACCTATGTTTTCTGACTTACAGATTGTTGGACATCTCCTTTTTATACCCTCAGTTCTGTATGTTTCCTTTTCGAGTTTCCCATCGAGGTAGGAGAGATTGTATTAACTTTTGAAGTCGAAAAATAGTTCTAAATCAGTAAGACCAGTCCTCATAGTTCTTATTCTCTGACTAAAAGTGGTTATGCTTAGGTTGATTCTGACTCTCCTAGGTTTCTTAACAGTTTGTCTGAGGATTTAATCTTTCTCAAAAGAAAACCCCTGAAATTAATCTTCCCCTTTATCTCTGCAGACTAAGGTGTTTTGAAAGTTGAGAAAAGGTTGGTCTAGAGTAATCAAAACAGGTTGACAAACCTCTATTGTAATTTTTTACACAGATAACCACCCCTGATATTTTAAGTATCATTGATTACCCTCGCTTCGTATTCATAAGATAAATATAAGACAGATGGTGAAAGTAAATTCATATTTGATTTCCCCCATCTAGTCCCAACGATGATGAAAGGAAATTCATTTAAATGATTTCCCTCATCTAATATAAAATAAGCAGATAACTTCATCGGGGTACTGAACAGGCCCGATGGCAGTGAATCAATATCTGAGTGTAAATATATAATTAGCATTCGAAGCGGTGAAAGGAAATTCAGTAAAAAAGGGATAGATAACTTCACCGGGGTACTGAACAGGCCCGCTGGCGGTGAAGCAATATCTGAGGTATCTGTAAGGTTGTCATACTTATCTACCACTCTATTCTAGTTACTAGTTTTTTCGAAACCGGATTTTCATCCCAAGTCTAGATAGAGCTCCCCATTTAAAAATATAAGTTTTGTTTCGATTGATGCAAGTCGAAAGTCACAAATCTGTTGAGTTTCCTAAGATTGTTTTAATCATCTTAATACTAACTTAATTTCAGAAGAGAAGGAGAATATTATGAAGAAGACTGCAACTAAGTTTAAAACAAATAAGAAATTTTGAAAAGATTTTCAGAAGTTGAAATGATTTTTTTTTTTTCCTCTTTTTCCTCTCCCTTAGTAGTTTCAGCAGTGATAAACCCTTGACACCATTAACCCAATGAAGGAACTAAGTCTACATGTTCTCCTCGTCCCACAAGGAGATGAGGTCCCTAGTTGGAGCCTATGTTGAAACAATTATTAATTTTTTATCCCTAAGGCCTAAATTTTCCTTTTTCGGGTTTCGGCTTTTCACAAAACACGAGTGTTGTTATCAATCCCAAGCACACGACATCTTTTTCTTAAAGTTTTTAATTATTCGGATAATAAAAGGAAAAAAGGTTTAAAAGAATTATAAGAATCCCGATGCTTTTATTTGAAATTATTTAAATCGTGTTAAATTTTAAAAACTAACGGTTTTAAAATTAAGCTTAAAGAATTTTCGGGGTTCAGGGTTTGCTACAAACAAATTTTTTGGATCAAATTGAATCACGAAATCCTGATCCCCAATTTCCCGAAACGTTAAAGTCTTAGTTTAAGAACGGATTAATTAATTCTCTTATATGAAAGGTTAAGGGTTAAGATAATCATGTCGCAATTTCGGGATTTGCGGTTCAGTGAGATCACATCTCTTGTCATCATGATTCCCGAAATCCCAAATCATGAAACCCCGATCCACAGTTCACGTTAAATCAAACTAATTCTTTTTTGGCCTTAATCGTGATTAGTTAGTTAATTAATATGAGTTTAAGTCCTGTTTTTAAAAAGTAAATCGTCGCGATTTCGCAGATTTCGGAGATCGGACTTCATCGATAACATACTTCTCGACATCATGATCCCCGAAAATCTGAAAACGTTTAATCTCAATTAATTAATTTACTAAAAATGTTTTAAGTCTTAATTAAAACATCGTGATTTCGCGATTTCGCAGTTTCGGAAATCGGATTTCATCGACGACATACCTCTCGACATCATGATTTCTGAAATCCCGAAAAGAAAAGTTTTCATCTTTAATCTATGATTAGCACTAATTAACTTTTTTTTAAAACAGGATTAATGATAATCATTCTTTAAGTGTTCATTCATGTTTCACTTTCCGATTAAGTAAGTGTCTCGATTTCTTTAAAAACCCGAAGGTGCCTAAATACGAACATTAAATGTGTATCTCAGAAATATATATTCCACATTAAAAGCCTTAAATTCGTGACAGCTGTGTCAATCTTGTCATTTTTTAATGTATTCAAAATGAACATCCAAATGTCTGTGTTTTCATTTTTTAGCTGAGCTCGTTCATCCATTTTCTGTGACAGGTTTTCAATTAAACGCAAAGTCATGGCACCAAAAAAGGCAACGAAGAAGAATGGAGATGCATAGGAAGAAGATATCATCTCCGACACCACTCCAAATGCTATAGAATCTATTAAATCTTGGACTCAAATCTCCGAACTGCTGGAATAAAATCTTGAGAATGCTCATCCTGATTCTGAAAATCATTACCGGGACAGAGCTGAGTCAGAGCTTCATAAGATCGTTGTGCGCCCGTGGACCGTGTCATACAATGATATGATCAGTTGGGCCCTAGATAAGGTCGATATCCCAACAAGGATCATTTTAAACGACCAAGGAGTTATCGTCGGCTCATTCAGGCCAGAACACATACAAGTAATGTATAAACTCTCTCCAAATCCTAAACATACTTTTAATGCTGATTTTTTAGCAGAGTTTCAGAGGAAAGAATGTATTGAGGCAGACCGGACATATCCTGATATGATTAGAGAATGGGAGAGGTGTCCAAAAAAGTTTAGAGTTGATTCCCATGGGGTTTATGCTACAACATCCTTGAATGAATACATGGTATATGTAGCCATTATGTTATGTAGACTTTTCAGGAGAAAATATCCCTGCCATTTTCATGCAGATTGGGTGCCCTTTTTAGAAGAAGCTTCAAAAGGAAATGGTTTTAACTGGCATAACATTTTGTCAAATAACCTAAGACAGGAAATCTTAAATTACAAAGAAACAAAATCAAAGGGACAACTAGCAGCCTTTTACATGTCAACATACATTATGGATACAATCTGTTATGTGACTCCTTTTCCTTTAATGAATTGGAGTTGGAATATTTCCTGCCTAGAACCCATTCATAAATATCACTCGGCCCTTTGGGAATAAAATGATAAGGATGCATTTTATGAGGTTTTTCATTTTATTATAATTCTGAGGCATAAAATATTTTTTGGATGCGAACCACCTCGCATTTCTAATGCAATCACAGAAAATCTTAAAGCAATTGCCGATTGGTTTATTGATGAGAATGTTTCCTACATTAGCGTTTATGGTTGTTCCATTCCCCCTCATGCACTCCCTAAATTCCTACCAGATAGATTGGTGTGCAGGGAGGTAGCTCATCAGATAGTAAAGGGCAGTGTTGGATTAGAATTAAAAGCAGCTCAGAAGAAGTCATGGCCATCTTTCCCTGTTCATAATGGGAAATTTTCTTTATTAAATTTAGGCCATTCTAAGGTACAGGCTGAATCATTAGAAGAAGTGAAATTAGTAGATATTGAGCACAGAAAGTATGACCCCTACCAAGTAATAAGTAGGCATTTTATACATTGTAATATAAAGGCATATGAACATGAAACATCTATTTATGATGATGTATTTAAGGATGTTAAATCCTATGAAGAAGTACTGAATAGAGTACAGGCCATGCCACCTGACTCGCAGACTGGATTCATGTCGTTTCAGAGCCATAGGCGAAGTTTCCTGCCCAAGAGTTTGCAGGGTGAAGTTTCAACCCCACCTCTAGAACAGGAAGGGTCCCCTCTAGGGTTTGAAACTAATACATAGGATAAATTAAATACCAAAGGCAAGATGAAGGATATTGAGATACCTTCCCAAGACACAGAGGGTTCTCAAACAAAAAAATCAGAGACAGAGAAGGGAAAATAGATGGAAACAACTCCAGAAATCCTTAAGGATGTTCCAGAAAAGACAGGAGGAACAACATCAACAGAGCTCAGTAGTCCTATCACTTCCTTAACCCCATTGCAGTAAACTTATGGAACCCCCCATGAAGGAGCTCTGTATGTCAGTGACCTAGAGCCAATTTCAAGGGATGAAATCCCTCCATCAGATTACTTTTTCAGTAAAAAGAGAAGAGCAATCTTGAAACAGAAAATCCATCCACGAGGAGAGGGGATGATTAAAAAACATAGGGTCATTATAGATGGAAAGAAGCTTAAAGATGGAGAATTTTCTACAGAGTTAGCAGGTAGGATGTGTGCTATAGCATAAACAAATATATATTCTTTTGGCAGTTTAAAAAACATGCTCAAACAAAAATACCAAACAATAATTCAGTTACAGGAAAAATTAAAAGAGACTGAGAGAAATACCAGTTGGGGAATACAAAATGGTCTAGAACAAGATAGACTAAAAGATATACAAGAAATTCATAAAATGAAAATAGACTTAGAAGAGGAAAAATAGATAATATAGGTCACACAGGCACAAGTCCAAAAGTTGGGAGAAGAAAACAAATAGTTACAAGATAAAAATATTTCTATTACTAACCAAGTAGTAGAACTTGAAATTTTCAGGACACAAGCATTGGGGATATATTTGAAAATAGAGGAAGAACAGTAGAAAGTGTTTTTGAATCTAGAAGTAGTCCAGAATTATTTTCAAGAAACAAATAAATCCTTGGAGAATGTTTTCCAGAAGGAAAGGGAAGCGAAAGAGGCTAGAACGAATTTCCAAAAGGCAGTAGCCCTCTCAACAAAGGAAGATGTCAGAAGGATTCAGAAATTATCCATTTATGAACAGGTTAAAGGGGACATAATACTTAAAGTGTGGGAAGCAGGCCTGGACGAATATAAAAGATTAACTAGAGACGTCAATGATGATTGTTATCACTGAAATTTCGTCCGCACAGGGCGACAAGAACTCCGCATCGTCAACACAGAAAGACAGTCATTCATGGCACAAGGTTAATTCCACAGCACAACAAAAGGGTCAAAACTATA
>ML794022.1:9931-26949 GCA_009831015.1 Picea engelmannii
AATATATATTCTTAATTGTTCTTTGTGTTTTTTAAACTTTTCTAAAGTTTTTAGGCCATAAATTTGGTTTTTTACATTTTTTTTGTTTTGTTTTTTTCTAGATTTAGCTTAGTTTATATATTTGTTTTGTTTTTTGTTTTTTTTTTCTCTTTTGTTTTTTAAGTTTCTCTTTGATCTTTTTTATTATCTATTTTTTTTCTTAGTTTTTAATTTATAAAAAAAATGAATTACATTTTTTTTGTTAAATATTGAAAAACATTGTTATTTAACTACAAATTTTTCCATGTATTGAAGTAAAGGTAAACAATGTGTTAAGAATGATGTTTTCCACTATATTTTAAAAGTATAGAACAATAAATTAATTAAGAAGACACAATTATATTAAAAATCATAACTTCAAAAAAGAAAATGGTAAAAAATATTTTTAAGATTGAAAGAAGCATGGAAAAATGACTAAAAACATCATTGAATAAAAAAAAATAAAAAATTGAAAAAAATGAAAATAGATGAAAAATAAGCGTTTAAAAAAACATGTGTAAACATTGTGGATTGAAAAAATTAAAATATCAAAAAACCACCTAAAAAGGGAGAGGGGGTGCTACCGGTAGCACCATTTTTAAAAACGGGGTAAAAAATTGGACCCCCCCAAAAACGAGAACTTTGTAGAATTCTCGTTAAGTTAGTAACTATGTTATAACATAAACTAAAAAATATAGTTTGATACCTGAGAGTTGAAGATCTTCTGAAAGGAGGTGCTTTTATGAATCCTTCTTCTTCTTGAGGCCTATCTGTTTGTTGTTGATTCTGAAATCCGAATCTTCTTGGTGGAGGAGTGTCCCTATAATCTTCCTTGTATATCTTCCTTGTATATCTTCCTATCCTCTTTGATTATTTCTACATAGCTCTTTGGATTTGTTTCTTGCTTTATTGTTTTGGAGCTTGATCCCTTTTCTGTTTGATTGTATATAAGTCCGGACTTGTCAAGATGATATTTTTTACTGCTGATAATGTCATCCAGAACTTTTGAGCTATTCTGCATATTTTTCTTTTGAATATCCTTTCTTAGTGTGACAACCTTTGCTTCCAAGTTTCCAATGATCTTGTCTTTTTCTTCTAGTTGTTCTTTGAGTGCTTATTCAATTCTTTTATCTTTTTTTTATTTGAACCTTCAATTTTGTGATCATTTGTTCTAGTTCTGGAGTGTCATTTTTCTTGTCTAGTTCTGCTTGTAATTTCTTGTTTTTCTTCTTTTCTCTTCTGATAAATTCTATGGCACACATTAATTCTTCTCGATAGTCAACTTTTGTCTCTTCAATTTATTTTTCGACTTCTTCACATTCTTCTTTGGCTTCTTCATATTCTTCTTCGGAGTTTTCTTTGTCAGAGTCTTTTACTTCCATGAATATAACTCTCCATGTCTCATTGTCACTGACTTCATCTTCATCTGATGATGAGATGTCTTCTTTGGTGTATAAGTTTTTCTTGAAAACTTTCTTTGTAGTTCTTTTGCCTTTATATGTGTGTTTTCCTTTTGAGTAACCTTCATCATTTCTTTTTTTCTTATGAGGACATTTGTTAGCAAAATGACCAATACCATCACAATTAAAACAAATTAAAGGGCGCTTACCTCTATACCTAACGTTGGTTCCCTTGTTTAGTCTTTTGACGAAGTTGGCCAGTTCTTCATCATCTTCCGAGGTGTCACTATTGCTGCTATATTCTTCTTGTTCCTTTTTCTTTTGCTTTGATCTTTTGGATGCCTTGAAGGCTGGTTCTTTTACATCTGAATTTTCCTGCTCAGTTCTTATTTCATATGCTGTGAAGATTCCATGCAGTTCGTCCATGCTTATTGAGTCCAGATATGATCTTTCTTCTAGTGATGATATCTTAGAGGGTTGAATCTCATAGGAAGAGATCTTAGTATCTTTTGAACAATTACAGATTCTTCAATTTCTTCTCTCAATCCTATGATTGCATTCACTGTTTCATCGACTCGTAAGAAGTAGGCTGTGATATCTTCATCTTCCTTCATTTTTAGTTATTCGAACTGACTTCTGTAAGTTTGAAGCTTTGTTGCTTTGACTTTTGTATCTCCTTCATAAATATTTTGAAGCTTGTCCCAAATCTCTTTAGTGGATTTACAGTGTGTAACTTTGGTGAATACCGTATCACTGAGACCATTCAAAAGTGCATTTGTGGCTTTGAAATTATTCTCACCGAGTTTTACTGCTTTGTCATTTGTTGGTGGAATGGTTGGTGCTGTATATCCATCTACAATTGATTGTCAAACTTGAAATCCCTGTGCATGTATATATGTCCTCATCCTTATGCTAAAAAAAACATACTTCTGTTCGTCAAACTTTGGTATTCCATTTTTATATGAGTTGGTACTCTCCATGATCTACCTTTCAGTGGTTAAACTGATTTCTGAAGGAACTTTCTATGATACCAATTGTTGAATTACTGAGAGGGAGGGTGAATCAATAATAGAGAAATTTAATCATTTTTAACCATATAATCCAAGTGTTATATCAATGAAGCATTATCATCCAATAACTATAGAGTAAATAAACAATGAACAAATGAACAAACATACACATACACCGTACACTAGTGTTTTACGTGGAAACCCAAATCGGGAGAAAACCATGGAATGTTTTTTCTTATATGTCTTATCACAAACCACAAACTCTCCACGTGATCTCCTCTTTACAATTGGGAGATCAGACTTCGCGACTTCATGAGGTCAGTGGTCGAGTATTTGGCTCCCAAATCCCCGAAACTCGATAACCAGTCAACGCTGACCCTTTTCCTATCGGGGTTTTTCCTATCACGAGTTCGAAACTCGTGATGTCGAGAAACTCGGTTCTCTGACTCCCGAGTCTCGATATGCCGAAACTCCAACACACACGTGAGTCTGACTTTTTAATGGTCCTTCACTCCATCGACATTTCGGACTTCGCGGGATCGTGAATCCTGATGCAAATGCTTCGGGACTTCTCGCTGTGGAACCCCGATAAGGTATTCCACCTATCCACCTCACTGACCCTGGTGTCCCCACACTATCCTATTAGTCGTCGGGATATCGCGTATCGCGATTTCGCGATTCCTGCTGCTATGTTTACGGATTTTCAACCCACGAAACCCCGATACACGAACCCACGTGTAAATCCGACAGCCCTTGTGGTTCGGATCTACAGTCCTGCCCCTCCTGAGCTTAAACCCTTCGACGCTTCTTTCCGTAACCTTCCTGCTCCTTCCTCGGATCTGACGGCCCATGAAACTTTGCGAAATCTCCTCAGAGAATTTCGACCATTCGTCCTTCCCTGGCTGTTCCTACGAATTGAACCAAGTATTCCTTCCTCTGAGAGCTCGTCCTCTTGCGGCCTCTCGTCACTATGTTTTCCTTCAACGACTTCAAGGCTTCGACTCCTTTCGAACCTTTTCCAACTCTGGACCTTTTCAAGAAATCCTTGCACGCACTCCTTGCGGCAAATGTTCAACCACCTTCAAGTGCTTGAATTTCCTTCGACCCTGTGCACACCTGCGACAACAGTCTCTCAACGTTCACTCAGGTTTGCAACCCTGAAACTTTCCTTAGCCTGCACACTCTTTGCACGGCTCCTGTGCCTGTCTGCACCTTAGAGCGAATGAGAACAAAAGCTACCTCTATCTGAACCCTCTGTCAACGCACTCCTTGCAGAAAATTCGACTGCACTCCTTGCAGGAATCCTTGTTCAGGTAGAGAAACAATTGAAACTCATTCCAACTTCCTTTCAGAATTCAAACTCAAACATGAGATCACATACACAGCACATAAAGCAAATGTATAACAGGAAGCAAACATTCATGAGCATATCATTTAGCATAAATACACAGAGAACAAACACAAACCATGAATTTGAATCCACCTCTTCTATTAATCCAAATATCTGTACATGGGTGTTCTTACATAGCTCTCTGCATGCTCTTTCCCTCTTCAGTCTATGCTCCTCATAATGTTACATTACACAATGAGGGTGTCTATATCCCGTTTCCCTCTTTGTGCTCTAAAACTGTCTAATCTAGAATTAAATTCTATCTACCTGCATTAACTACTTTAAATGCCTTCTACCTACTAAGGACGAGAGAAAATCGCTCAAGGTCCGTTTACATCATACAAGTGTGCCTCTTCTTTAATGACTTCATTTAAGATGGCGCATCAAATTCAAGGTTAATTTCAAAATGTGTGTTGGCGCTTGTCCAGTTGTCCTTTGCCTTCCGCGCTGGCTCGCTTGATGTTGGAGATGCTCCTGCATCATACACCCTCACTTGAAACTTTTCATGGGATCTTGTCCATGAGTTCACACACGATCCGTCCATGCTTCTGGATCTTCGCTTCATTCTCCCAGCTGGCATCTTCAACTAGATGGTTCTTCCATTTGAATAGATACTTGAAGTATCGCTTTCGCTTGGTCTTCTTGCTCACTCTTTTATCCAGTATGCACTCCATCTGTGGTTTTTCTGCCACTGGCATCTGTTTCGTCCACTAGATACCTGGCTGCTCATTTCTAGTCTTTGTTTCCTCAGCCTTATATGGGTACAAATCCGAGATATTGAATATCGGAGAAAGTCTGATCCCATCGGGTAATTCAATCTTGTAAGCATTTGCCCCAAATTTCCTCAAGACCCTACATGGTCCAATTTTCTTAATCTTCAATTTATTGTATGTTCCTCTCGGGAACCTTTCCTTCCTCAAATGTGCCAGAACCAAGTCACCAACCTCAAACTGAAGTTGTCTTCTGTGCTGATCGGCTCTACGCTTGTACTCCTAACTTGAATTCTGCAATCGCTCCTTCACCTGGCTGTGAAGTTCTCTCATCGCCTCTGCGAAATCTTCTGCACTAACGCTCCTAGTCGCAGTCTGTTCTGAATCCCTCAGTTCATAAATTCCCCTCGGCTGCATGCCATAGACAACCTGAAATGGACTCTGTCCTGCGCTCCTGTTAACTGAGTCATTATACGCAAACTCTGCCTGCGGTAATATGTTGTCCCACTGGTTGTGGTGCTCTGTCACCAAGCTTCTCAGCAAGTCTCCCAGACTTCTGTTGACCACTTCTGTTTGTCCATCCGTCTGAGGATGATAAGTTGAACTAAATGACAAGTTAGTTCCCAGCTTCTTCCATAAGGTTCTCAAAAAATGCCCTATGAATTTGGTGTCTCGGTCTGAGACTATACTCTTCGGCAACCCATGAAGTCGAATGACCTCTTTGAAAAACAGATTCACAATGTGAGTTGCGTCACTGGTCTTCTGACATGGAATGAACTGTGCCATTTTGGAAAATCTATCCACCACCACAAAGATTGAATCATAACCTCTTTGTGTTCTTGGCAACCCCAATACAAAATCCATGCTAATTGTATCCCATGGCCTCTCTGGTATGGGCAATGGTTGATAAAACCCCGCATTCTGTTTCCTCCCCTTCGAATGATGGAAAATTCTACATCTATCTACGAATCTATTGACATCTGCTTGCATTCCCGGACAAAAATATGACTCATTGACGCAACCGCACCCTCACTGGGCACACCTGCTACCACCAGGACCTTCTTTTCCTTAGGCCCGAAGAGCTAAAATGCTCTTCAACTCCCTTGTCGAAATTTTTCTGTACCCACAGAATGCTCATGGTGATTTCCCCTTTGCCTTATCGGGAAATCAGACCTCACAAGATGGAGAGTCCTGCACTCGGGTCTCAAAATCCCCATGCTCTTTTCCTCTTGTCGGAGATTGTCCCATCGGGAAATCGGTGGTTGCACTGCCGTAAACCACTTATCTTACGAATCCCCGATTCCCAATCTCTGATGCCACTTGTCGTCGATTCGTGGAAAGGCTCGACCTTCCTACACCTGTCCTGCCCTAAGGCCCTTAACCCTGTCGGGATATCGCAAATCGAAAGATCGCGATTACCGTTGTCAATAAACACAGGATATTCAATTCCCCGAACCCCGATGCGCGATGAAACCTGGCTCCTATTCCACCTTCCGAGGCCCACAAATTTAACCGTCGGGATATCGCGTTTCACGATATCACGATTCCTGGGGTGACGGTTCCTCTATCCTCGGAAACCCCAAAATGCCGAACTCCGATTCCACTGGATCCTCGGACACGCGTCCTGCGGATCAACAACTCTGATCGCCTCGGGAAATCGCTAATCGTGATTTCAACGTGCCAAGTCCCTATCTCCGGAATCCCGATTCTCCGATTCACGATCCTTGGGATCTCTTGCCACGTACCCCTGCTGCAATTAACGGTTGAGATCCTTTCGGGAAATCGTTGGTCACGATTTCTTTCTACGAGAGTTTCGCGACCGCAGAAACCCCGATATTCCGATGAGTCGAGTCTTGATGACTCCCTGACTCCTTCTCTTGTTCGCTAGGCTTAAATCCTACGCAACTTCCCCGAGATATGACGGCTGATGGGACTTCGTCAATATCCTCTGTGGATCCTGGCTGCCGATTCCTCCTCCTCGAGGATTTATCTGAAATGGCTAAGTGCTTCTGCTCGCACTTTGCTCTTCAAAGTCTGTGCCTGCAAACCCTGCTTGGTCTTCTTCGATCAAACCTTCTGTGTTCTTTTTCACAATATTACGAAGGTGCTAAACCTCCTGAGTTTTTCCACTCTGACTCCTTCATATGGATTCGTGCGCACTCCTCGCGCTCAATGTTCAGCAACTTCTCAAGTGTTGAATCCTTCAGACTCTGCGCACTTTCTGCAGCAGCAGTCTTCAATTTCCTTTGCTCAGATTTACGACTAAGGCTTCCTCTTTTACCTGCGCACTCTTTGCATGGCTTCAACAACCTATTTCCGCTTCTGGGTGAATGAGAACAAGGTCAAACTGCTGAGCCTTCATCAACGCACTCCTTGCGGATGAATTCAACTGCACACCTTGCAGGGATCTCCTGGCTCAGACAAAGAAACAATTGAAACTCATTCCATCTCCCTTTCAGACTTCAGTTTCAAACATGAAATCACATACACAGAATTTATAAAGCAAATGCATATCAAGAAAGCAAACATTCATAAGCACATGAACAATATACACAGAGAAACAACACCAGCCATGAATTTGAATCTTTCTTCTATTAATTCAAATGTCTATAAATGGGTGCTCTTCACAATTTCTCTGCTTGCTCTTCTCTTCTCCTGAATGCTTGATTATGTTACAATGTACAAAGGAGGGTGTCTATATCCGTTTTCCCTCACGAACTCTAAACTGTCTATTCTGGAATTGAAATCATATCTACCTGCATTAACTAAAGTAAATACCTCCTATCTACTTCAGACAAGAGCGTAAGGCTCGAGGTTTGATACAATACAACAGGCGCTCCTTCATAAATGTTTCCTTGAAGGATATGGCACTTCATCTTTAATGAAAATTCAAAAAGAGTTATCAATCTTATATGTCATGTGTTTAAAAACACATGCGCTGGCTCCATGCTTGCTTTGGTAGTCGCGATGCTCCTGCATCATACTCCTCGGCTTGAAAACTTTCATGGGCTCCTATCCATGAGCTCCTGCACGGTTTGCCCATGCTTCTGAATTTCTGCTTCTGTCTCCCAACTGGAATATTCCACTGGATGGTTCTTCCATTTGACCATATACTCATAGTATTCTCTTCGTCTGGTCTTTTTGCTCACCCTCATGTCAAGTATACACCCCATCTGTGGCTTCTCTACAATTGGCATCTGTTTCTGCCACTGAACCTCTGGTTGTTCATCACTCTCAGCTCCTGCTTCCTTAGCCTTATAGGGATATAAGTCTGAGACATTGAATGTCAGAGATATTCCAATCTCATCCGACAATTCAATCTCGTAAGCATTGTCTCCCAGTTTCTTTAGGACTCTGCATGGCCCAATTTTCTTCATTTTCAACTTATTATATGTTCCCCTTGGGAACCTTTCCTTCCTCAGATGTGCCAGAACCAGATCGCCAAACTCAAATTGAGGTTGTCTTCGATGCTGATATGCTCTGCGCTTGTACTCCTGGTTCGATTCTGTCAGTCGCTGCTTCACCCTGCTATGAAGTTCCTTCATCACCTCAGCAAATTCTTCAACGCTTGCGCTCTGAGTCATTATTTGTTCCGAATCCCTCAGCTCCGAAACACCTTTCGGCTGTCTGTCGTATACTATCGCAAACATACTTTTTCCTGTGCTGCGATTCAACGAATCATTGTAGGCGAATTCTGTTTGTGGCAATACGCTATCCCAGCTGCTGTGGTGCTCCATCACTAAGCTCCTCAGCAAGTCTCCTAGACTCCTGTTGACCACCTCTGTCTACCCATCTGTCTGCGTATGATAGGCAGAACTGAACATTAATTTAGTCCCCATCTTCTTCTAGAGTGTCCTCCAGAAATGTCCGATGAATTTGGTATCCCTATCCGATACAATGCTTCTGGGTAAACCATGAAGCCTAACAACCTCCTTGAAAAACAAGTTTGCGATGTGAGTCGCATCGCTAGTTTTGTGGCATGGGATAAAATGTGTCATCTTCGAAAACCTGTCAACTACCACAAAGATGGAATCATGTCATTTTTGCGTCCTCGATAATCCCAACACAAAATCCATGCTGATTTCATCCCACGGCCTGTCGGGTACAGGTAACGGTTGATAGAATCCCGCATTCTTCTTTCTACCCTTAGAATGTTGGCAAATTCTACATCTGTCAACAAACCTTTTAACTTCTGACCGCATCCCTGGCCAAAATTATGACTCGCTCAGCTTTGCGAATGTTTTTTCATGGCCAAAGTGCCCTGCTAAGCCTCCGCTGTGATTTTCTTTCAACAAGTTCTCCCTCATGGAGCAAATTGGAATACACAACTGATTTCCTCTGAACAGCAAGCCATATTGGATCATGTAATCTATCCACTGACTTTTTTCTCTGAGAACTGGGTTCTCAGCTGCTCCATACGCCTCTGCAAAATCTGCATCACTTGCATACATCTCTCTGAGATCATCAAAGCCTAAAGTCTTGACTTTGAACTCCTGCAACAACAAACATTTCTTGCTCAAAGCATCAGCCACTTTGTTAGCAGTACCTGAAATATGTTTGATAACAAATGTAAAATTCTGCATGTATTCTACCCATTTAACATGCCTCTGATTTAATTTCTCCTACTGAGTTACATACTGTAATGCATGATTATCACTATATAAAATGAATTCCCTTGGAATCAAATAGTGTCTCCATTTTTTCAATGCCTGTATGATGGCATAAAATTCTTTATCATATGTGGAGTATTTTTCCTTTGCCTCATTCAGCTTCTCGCTGAAATAAGCAATTGGTCTGTCATCCTGACTCAAGACCGCTCCTATGGCAAAGCCACTTGCATCACATTTCACCTAGAACGTCTTTCGGAAATCTGGCAACACCAACACTGGTTGCTCTGTGATCTTACGCTTCAACAGATTGAAGCTTTTCTCAGCCTCTTCAGTCCAATGAAAAGATTTATGTCTTTTCCTGACTGTATCCATCATTGCTGGGTTGATTCCGCTAAAATTTCGGATGAATTTCCTGTAGAAACTCGCCAGTCCATGAAAACTTCTCACCTCAAAAATATTTCTTGGTGATGGCCAATTCTTTATTACCTCCACTTTACTTGGACCCATTTTTAATTCATTTTCCGATATGACAAACCCCAAGTAAATGAGTTATGTCTTCATAAACGAAGATTTCCTCATATTGATCAACAACTTCTCTTGCTGTAGCTTTCTCATTACTGCAGCTAAATGCTTCAGATGTTCTTCCCTCGTTTTGCTGAAAATCAATATGTCATCTAGATAAACAATGACAAACTTACCAATGAATTCCTTCAGCACTTCATTCATTAGCCTCATGAATGTACTCGGCGCATTCGTCAAACCAAACGGCATGACTAGCCATTCATACAGTCCTTCGTTGGTCTTGAAGGCTGTCTTCCACTCATCGCCTTCTCTCATGCAAATTTGATGGTATTCGCTTTTCAAATCGACCTTTGAAAAAAAATTGGCTCCACTTAAACATTCCATCAAGTCATCCATTCTTGGCAATGGGAACCTATACCTGATGGTAATCTTGTTAATGGCTCTGGAATCGGTGCACATTCTCTAGCCTCCGTCTTTCTTTGGGTTGAGTACCGTTGGAATGGCACACGGACTCAAACTTTCCCTGACCAATCCCTTGTCCAATAACTCCTAGACCTGCTTCTTAACCTCCTCATTCTCTTGAGGCGTCAACCTGTTCGCAACTTTGTTTGACAAACTAGCTCCCAGTACAAGTTCTATGTGATGACTAATACTCCTCATCGGCGGCAACGAATGAGGTAATTCGTCTACCACAATATCAACGAACTCTTCAAGTAGTTCCTGAATTTCTTCTGAAAAATCATCCACTCTTATGCTGGTCAAAATGATTTTAGGTTTTCTGACCACAAAGAATTGTGGATCTTCTTTCTTCTTAACTTCTATAAGAAGCTCCTTCCCACTCATGAGAAGTACCCTATTGTTCACTTCCTGCTTTACCTCCTTATCTTTGATCGGAAGTAACATATGTGTTCTCCCATTCTTCTCCAAGGTGTACGTATTCATTTTCCCATCATGAATTACGTTTCTATCATACTGCCATGGTCTTCCCAACAGTAAATGGCAAACATCCATAGGAATGACATCACATAAAATCTTGTCATTATATCCTCCTATTTTAATGTCAACTAAGCACTGTTTAGTGACACTCACCTGATGTCCCTTCTGTAGCCATCAAACTTTGTATGGACTCGGGTGATCAGTCGTCTCCAGCTCTAGTTTCTCCACCATCTCGATTGAAACGAGATTATCGGTGCTTCCGCTATCCACGATAACTTTGCACTTCCTGTCTTTGTTCTTGCATGCAGTTCTGAAAAGTCTGCTCCTTTGAGCTGTGTCCTCCACCTCCTTCTCAAGTGTTAAGAGAACTTTACGCATCATCAATGACCTACCATCTTCTGCATCTGCGTCTCGCCTCTGTGCCTCGGCGATATGAACTTCTCCTCCATCCTTCTTCCTATCTGGACAATCAACTGCCTTGTGTCCATTCTTTCCACACGTATAGCATGTGATGACTCCACCTCTTCCTCTACCTCGACCTCTAGTACGAGTAAGAGTGTTTGCATCAGCATAATCTCCTCACTGATCATTTTTCTGCCTTCTCTATTCAGCATGTGGCCCTCGTTGTGAGGTTCCACCTCTTTCAACTTTACCCTGAGGTCTTTTCAACTCCTCCTTGGGCTTCTAATATTTATCCTGGGCAACTGATTTACCCCTGGGCTGACTTCTTCCTCGGCCTCACTGTGCTGGCTTACGGCTCAGCTTTTCCTCAGCTTTCAAAGCCATCTGATACGCATCCTCCACCGTTCTGATGGTTGTCATACTCATCTCGTCCTGGATATTGTATCTTAAGCCATTCATATACCTGGAAACTTTTTCATCATCACTCTCCCGATGACCTGCTCTGATATTGAGCTTGTAAAATTATTCAGTATACTCCTTCACCGTCATCAACTTCTGTCTTAGGTTCTGCATCCTCCTGAACAGTGTGATTTGATAGTCCCTTGGGATGAACTTTGCCTTCATCTTCGCAATCATTCGATTCCAGCTTTTGATCTTTTGCTTGCCCTTGGAACGTCTATCTACCTGAAGCTCGTCCCACCATAATGCTGCATGTCCTTTCAATTTTGTGACAGCATGCCTTTCCTTTTTGTCCTCTTCGATATCTTCATAATCGAAGTAGGTGTCAAGAGCTCTAATCCAATCCAACAACTCTTCTGCATCCAGACTCCCTTCATAAGTTGGAATGTCCATTTTTTTCTTTGAACTCATTCTGGTAATGGCTTTAATCAATCGCTCATTGGCCGCATCTTCAGCTGCAACTTCTCCTTGTTGTTCAGCTTCCTCTTCAACTTCGGAATCACTAAGATCCCCTGCACCAACTCCGCGTCTTTGAGTTGTCTCCATCTCTTCCAGCCTTGCTCGAAGATCTCGTATCTGCCTCTCCATTTCTGGATTAGCTACTTGTCTGTCCCTTCTTCTCCCCTCCCTATCCTCGGGTTCAGGTGACTGTCTTTCTCTTCTGGGCGGAATGGTGAATTTTCTTCCTCCTCGACAGAAACAAGATATAAATCCCGCTCTGCTTTCTTCCTCCTTCTCCCTCTGTCTGAAGTATACAAACAGAGACTCGCTCTGATACCACTTTGACGCAACTGCACCCTCAATGGGCACGCCTGCTACCACCAAGACCTTCTTTTCCTTAGGCCCGAAGAGCTAAAATGCTCTTCAACTCCCTTGTCGGAAGTTTTTTGTACCCACAGAATGCTCGTGGTGATTTCCCCTTTGCCTTATCGGGAAATCGGACCTCGCAAGATGGCGAGTCCTGCACTCGGGTCTCAAAATCCCCGTGCTCTTTTCCTCTTGGCAGAGATTGTCCCGTCGGGAAATCGATGGTTGCAATGCAGTAAACCACTTACCTTACGAATCCCCGATTCTCGATCTCCGATGCCACTTGTCGTCGAGTCATGGAAAGGCTCGACCTTCCTACACCTGTCCTGCCCTAAGGTCCTTAACCCTGTTGGGATATCGCAGATCGGAAGATCGCGATTCCCGTTTTCAATAAACACGGGATATTCAATTCCCCGAACCCTGATGCGCGATGACACCTGGCTCCTATTCCACCTTCTGGGGCCCACAAATTTAACCGTCGGGATATCGCGTTTCGTGATATCGCGATTCCTGGGGTGACGGTTCCTCTATCCTCAGAAACCCCGAAATGTCGAACTCCGATTCCACTGGATCCTCGAACACGCGTCCTGTGGATCAATAGCTCTGATCGCGTCGGGAAATCGCTAATCGCGATTTCAACATGCCAAGTCCCTATCTCCGGAATCCCGATTCTCCGATTCACGATCCTTGGGATCTCTTGCCACGTACCCTTGCTGCAATTAACAGTTGAGATCCTTTCAGGAAATCGCTGGTCGCGATTTCTTTCTACGAGAGTTTCGCGACCGCAGAAACCCTGATATTCCGATGAGTCGAGTCCCGATGACTCCCTGACTCCTTCTCTTGTTTGCTAGGCTGAAATCCTGTGAAAATTCCCCAAGATCTGACGACTGACGGGACTTCGTCAATCTCCTCTATGGATCCTGGCCGCCGATTCCTCCTCCTCGAGGATTTCTCTGAAATGGCTAAGTGCTTCTGCTCGCACTTTGCTCTTCAAAGTCTGCGCTTGCAAACCCTGCTTGGCCTTCTTCGATCAAACCTTCTGTGTTCTTTTTCACAATATTACAAAGGTGCTAAACCTCTTGAGTTTTTCCACTCTGACTCCTTTAGATGGATTCGTGCGCACTCCTCGCGCTCGACGTTCAACAACTTCTCAAGTGTTGAATCCTTCGGACTCTGCGCACTTTCTGCAGTAGCAGTCTTCAACTTCCTTTGCTCAGATTTACGACTGAGGCTTCCTCTTCAGCCTGCGCACTCTTTGCACGGCTTCAACAACCTATTTCCGCTTCTGGGTTAATGAGAACAAGGTCAAACTGCTGAGCCTTCATCAACGCACTCCTTGTGGATGAATTCAACTACACACCTTGCAGGAATCTCCTGGCTCAGACAGAGAAACAATTGAAACTTATTCCATCTCCCTTTCATACTTCAGTTTCAAACATGAAATCACATACACAACATTTATAAAGCAAATGCATATCAAGAAAGCAAAGATTCATAAGAACATGAACAATATACACAAAGAAACAACACCAGCCATGAATTTGAATCTTTCTTCTATTAATTCAAATGTCTATACATGGGTGTTCTTCACAATTTCTCTGCTTGCTCTTCTCTTCTCCTGAATGCTTGATTATGTTACAATGTACAAAGGAGGGTGTCTATATCCGTTTTCCCTCACGAACTCTAAACTGTCTATTCTGGAATTAAAATCCTATCTACCTACATTAACTAAAGTAAATGCCTCCTATCTACTTCAGACAAGAGCGTAAGGCTCAAGGTCTGATACAATACAACAGGCGCTCCTTCATAAATGTTTCCTTGAAGGATATGGTGCTTCATCTTTAATGAAAATTCAAAAAGAGTTATCAAGATTATATGTCATGTGTTTAAAAACACATGCGCTGGATCCACGCTTTCTTTGGTAGTCGCGATGCTCCTGCATCACTCATTCAGTTTTTCGAATGTCTTGTCGTGACCAAAGTGCCCTGCCAATCCTCCACTGTGTTTCTCCTTTAGCAAATTCTCCCTCATGGAGCATTTCAGAATACACAGTTGTTTTCCCCTGAACAACAATCCTTCCTGGATCATATACTCTATCCATTGGCTTCTGTCTCTGAGAATTGGATTCTCAGCTGCTTCATATGCCTCCTTAAAATCTAGATCATCAACATACATGTCCCTGAGATCATCAAAACCCAACGTTTTGACTTTGAACTCTTGCAACAACAAACACTTCCTGCTCAAAGCATCAACAACTTTGTTAGCAGTACCGAAAATATGTTTGATCACAAACGTGAAATTCTGCATATACTCAACCCATTTGACATGTTTCTGATTCAACTTCTCCTGTTGAGTCACAAACTACAATGCATGATTGTCACCGTACAATACAAACTCCTTCGGAATCAAGTAATGCCTCCATTTCTTCAATGCCTGGATGATAGCATAAAATTCCTTATCATAAGTGGAGTACTTCACTTTTGCTTCATTCAGCTTCTCACTGAAATATTCTATCGGCCTGTCTTCCTAACTTAAGACTGCCCCGATTGCAAATCCGCTTGCATCACATTTCACTTGAAATGTCCTCTGGAAATCTGGTAACACCAAAACTGGTTGTTCCGTAATCTTCTTCTTCAACTGATTGAAACTCCTTTCATATTCTTTAGTCCAGTGAAAATACTTGTGTCTTTTCTTCATTGTGTCCATCATTGTTGCACTAATTCCACTGAAATTCCTAATGAATTTCCGGTAGAAACTAGCCAATCCGTGAAAACTTCTCACCTCAAAAATATTCTTCGGTGATGGCCAATTCTTGATTACTTCCACCTTATCTGGATCCATCCTCAACTCATTTTCCGAAATAACAAACCCCAAGTAAATGAGATCTATCTTCATGAATGAGGATTTCTTCATGTTTATCAACCACTTCTCCTGCTGTAACCTCTGCATCACTGTAGCCAAATGCTTCAGATGCTCTGTCACTATTTTACTGTAAACCAGTATGTCATCCAAATATACAATGACAAATTTCTCGATGAATTCCCTCAGGACTTCATTCATCAATATCATGAAGGTACTTGGCACATTTGTTAAGCCAAACAACATAAAAATCCATTCATACAACCCTTCATTGGATTTGAATGTTGTCTTCCACTCATCACCTTCTCTCATGCGGATCTGGTGATAACCGCTTTTCAAATCAATCTTTGAAAAATACTTTGCTCCACTCAAGCAATCCATCAGATCATCCATCCTCAGCAATGGAAATCTGTACCTGATGGTTATCTTATTAATCACCCTCGAGTCAATACACATCCTCCAACCTCTGTCTTTCTTCAGACTGAGTACTGTTGGAACAACACATGGGCTCAAGCTTTCCCTGACTAAACCTTTGTCCAACAAATCCTGGACTTGCCTCTTAACCTCTTCATTCTCTTGCGGCGTCAATCTGTACGCGGCTTTTTTTGGAAAACTGGCTCCTGGTATGAGATTAATGTGATGACTCACACTTCTCATCGGTGGCAATGAACGAGGTAGTTCATCCACTATTATGTCAACGAACTCTTCCAGTAGTTCCTGAACTTCATCCGGTAAATCATCTACCCTTGTACTAGTCAACACAATCCTAGGTTTCCTGACTACAATAAACTATGGATCCTCCTTCTTCTTAACCTCTGTAAGAAGTTCCTTCCCACTCATGAGAAGTACTGTGTTGCTTGCTTCTGACTTTACCTCCATATCCTTGATTGGAAGCAACATGTGTGTCCTCCCATTCTTCTCTAGGGTGTATGTGTTCATTCTCCCGTCATGAATCACATTCCTGTCATATTTCCATGGTCTACCCAACAATAGATGGCAAACATCCATAGGAATGACATCACATAATATCTTATCATTATTGTTCGCGGACAAAAGATCACCAGGTGAGCAAAATGGAGACCGCTCTGCATGCCCTGTTGGGTTCACCAGGGCAGAACATCAGTGGCAGCATGGGGTTAACAGAAAACAGAAAACAAAACAGAATACAATCTAACTACCAACTGAAAGCAAATAACAATTCGAAAATAAACAAAACATCAAACATAAGACAAGGGAGTCGTCAATGGTTCCAGGCTTGATCTATTAGTGAAACCAGAGCACACGCTGAAGACAGAGATAGGGGTTCCCTCTCCCTCCAGCGGAAGGTCCTTCGGGGCCCTCAACACAATGCTTTCCTTACAAAATGAATAGAATTGAACTGAGTGGTGAAAGAACTCTGGGTTAGGCCGCTGATGGATAGCTTGTCAAAGACTGAGCTCTGAATCATCTGGACAGCGTAACTTTGCTTTGAATTCTCTGCTAAAACAATGAGTCTTCACGGCTATTTATAGCAATTTTCCAGGCGGTCACGTAACCAACTTCCGGTGTAAACACGAACCTGTTTAGGGTTCACTTAAGTCATTAATTCGCCGAATTTGCAGAGCCGACTATGATTCGAGAGTCAAATCATCTTGGGGGCCGGTCCATAGGCGGTCGGGAGGCCGACTTATGCAATTAATGCACCGTATTAGCAGATGCGCGGGTTTTTGTGTTGACAGGCGCGCGTCGGGCGCGCATGTGCCTAGTAACATATTTTTGTCCCGCGCATATGCGCGCGCATCAAGCTGCTGTAAAGTGCCCTTCAATTTTTGGTTACTTTGTATAGTTTTTGACCCTTCTGGAATGTTGTGAACTTAATTCAGTGCCATGAATGACTTCATTGTTGTTTTGATGAT
>ML794022.1:27049-41371 GCA_009831015.1 Picea engelmannii
CATTACTCTGTTTTGAATATGAACTGTTGTATGCACTGCATGTGTCCAAAACATATCTGTCAATTTGAAATCCATTAACATTGTTCGATCCATTTCGTGTTCTTTCTTTCAACAACTCCATTCTTATTCTGTTGAGGTGTCCTAGCAACGTAGAATTGTCTTTTTGTTACATGCTTTCTACAGAAGTCCATAAATTATTTTGAAGTGAACTCTCCTCCATTATTAGATCTCAAACATTTTACTTTTGAATCCATTTCATTTTCAACCATTTCCTTATAGACCTTGAAGTTTTCAAAAGTTTCTGACTTATTCTTGAGAACGCAAACTGCAGTCATTCTTGTATAATCATCAACTAATAACATAAATTATTTCTCACCTTTTAAACCCTTTGTTGTAGTTGGTCCAACTAGATCAGTATGCACAATTTCCAGTGGTCTTGTCTTTGAATATTCCATTGATTTGAACATGGTCTTTGTTTTCTTTCCTTGTTGACAATGCTTGCATAAAGTGTTTGTTGGTTTTGTGATCTGGGGAATTTATTTAACTGCTTCATTTTTGTTGAATTTGACAAGGTTATCAAAGTTTTTGTCACCCATTCTTCTATGCCATATCCATCATTCATATTCCTTTCCTAGACAACACTTTTCATTTCCAATTTCACTTAATACATATATGTTTCTTGAAGTTCTTGCAGTTGTTGCAATCAATTTTCCTGAAACTTCTTTTCTTATCTTGCACTTCTATAAATCGAAAGTAATTTTATGACCTTGGTCACACATTTAACTTACACTTAGAAGATTATGTTTCATATATTCTACTAGTAGAATATTTTCTTCCTTGGTATTCTTGTTTCCAATTCTTACTATGCCTTTTCTAATGATTTTAGCGTAATCATCATTTATGAAAGAGACAGATCCATCTCTTTCCTTTCTTAATGTAAGAAACTTGTCTTTATCACCTATCATGTATTTTAAACAGCCATTGTCAACATACCAACCACGTTTCTTATGCTTATCTTGTAGATCGAGTGTGCATTCTTCATTGCTATATTGATTCTGCTTTCTTATCCATGTTCTCTTTTGAGGTTCTTGTCGGTGACTGTTGTTGTTTTGTTGTGGTTCTCTAGGAGGGACTGTCATTCTACAATATTTGGACATGTGTCCAAAGTTGTTACACTTGTAGCATTCCACTTCAGTCATCAATGATTCAAACCTGTTGTAGCTTCTTCTCTATGTTTCACTAGGCCTTCTTGGATAACCATTTCGTGTATAACTTTCAAAGTTGTTTATGTTCCTTCTATTAGCTCTACAATTTATAGCTTTATGTGCAAAATTATTGTATGCATAACATAAACCAAAAAATATAGTTTGATACTTGGGCATAGATGATTTTAGGGACTAAATTTCGCAAATGGGCTAATTTTCCATGGTTTTTCCCAAAAATGATTCGTTAATTTCCATTTTTTCTAAAATTGATTTGCCCTAATTCCATAGAACAAAATCATTTTACCTTAAAATCGCCAATATTTGATATAAGCTATATTAAATCCTTAGAAATTTGAATATTTTTACAAAACCATCGCCAAACATTTTACATTTTGCATATTAAGGACTAGTAATATTAGCCCGTGTTTCTACATTTTAATATAAATTTCCATTCTTAAAATTATCCATGTACCTAGGAGTTGAAGATATTCTGAAAGGAGTTACTCCTATGAATCTTTCTTCTTCCTGAGGCCTATTTTTTTATGTCAGTCATTGATTATGAAATATGAATATTCTTGGTGGAGGAGTGTCCCTGTGATCTTCTTTGCAGGTATTCATATCCCCTTTGTTTCTGCATAGCTTTTTGGATATGTTTCTTGTTCTGTCGTTTTGTAGGAGCTTGATCCCTTTTCTATATGATTGTATCAAACTTCAGACTTGTCATGATTGTAGATTTTAACCTTGTATAATATTTACTGCAAACTGATTTTCAATAAAAGAACAAAAAACATACAATGGAAAATACAAACATTACATAGAGATTTTTCCCGTGGAAACCCAAACTGGGAAAACCAACATATTCTATAAATATACATATAGGAGCCAACGACATCCAAAACCCTAACCCAATGACCTGGATTAGTCAACAACCCTACTTCATTAGCCAAAAATATTAAACCATCGACAAAGAAACCATGTGCCGAGAAACCACCTAAATATGTGACACGTTTCTCGAGGTAAAAAAACATTCTCGGGGGTTCTTTCTGCGAACCCCCAAACAGAGGGATTTCGACCCCCTAAACCCCCCCTCAAACCCCCCTATGAAAAAAATATAACACATACCCAACAATGATGAGGCTTTTGACTTTTGATAATGTCATCCAAAAGTTTTGAGTTGTTCTACATATTTTTCTTTTGAATATCCTTTCTCAATGTGACAATCTCTGCTTCCAAATTTCCAATGATCATGTCTCTTTTTCCTAACTTTTCTTTGAGCGTTTCTTCATTTTATTTATCTTCTTCTATTTGAACCTTCAATTTCATGATCATTTTTTATAGTTCCTAAGTGTCTTCTTTCTTGTCTAGTTCAACTTGTAGCTTCTTGTTTTTCTTCTTTTCTCTTTTTATAACTTCTTTGGCACTAATCAATTCTTCTCGACATTCAACTTGTGCCTCTTCATATTATTCTTTGGTGTCTTCTTTATTAGAGTCTTTTATTGCCATGAATAGAACTCTTTTTGTCTCACATTCATTGTCTTCATCTTCATCTGATGAGGAGATGTCTTCTTTGGTGCATAAACTTTTCCTGAAAGATTTCTTTTTTGTTCTTTTTTTGTTACATGTTTGTTTGCTATTTGAGTAATCTTCATCATTCCTCATATTTTTCTTATGAGGAAATTTGTTAGCAAAATGACCAATACCATCACAATTAAAAAAAATCGAAGGAATAATACGTTTATATATGTCGTTGGTTCTCTTGTTCAATCTTCTGACAAAGTTGGCCACTTTTTCATTATGTTCCAAGAAGTCATTGTTGTTGTTATGTTCTTTTTCTTTATTCTTTCCCGTTTTCTTTGAACTTTTGGATGCTTTGAAAGTTGATTCTTTTATATTTGGATTTTCTTGTTTAGTTCTCATTTCATATGCTATGAAGATTCCATGTAGTTCGTCCATGCTTATTGAGTTTAGATCTACTCTTTCTTCTAGTGCTGATATCTTAGGAACAGATCTTACTACCTTTTGAACAATTACAGATTATTTAATTTCTTCTCCCAATCCTATGATTGCATTCTCTATTTCATTGAATCATACGAAGTAAGTTGCAATATTCTCATCTTCCTTCATCTTTAATTGTTCGAATTGACCTCTCTAAATTTGAAGCTTTGTTTCTTTGAATTTTAAATCTCCTTCCTAAATATTTTGAAGTTTGTCCCAAATCTCTTTGGTGGATTTACAATGTATAAATTTGGTATATACCGATTCACTGAGATCATTCAGAAGTGAATTTGTGGCTTTGGATTTATTTTGACTGACTTTCATTGCTCTTTCATTTGTTGGCAGAACTTTTGGTTCTTTGTATCCATCTACAATTGATTTCCAAATTTCAAAACCATGTGCCTGTATATATTTTTTTATCCTTCTGCTCCAGAATGCATACTTTTGTCCATCAAACTATGGTATTCCATTTATATATATATTCTTTCTCTCCATGATCTATCTTTCATTGGTTAAACTGATTTCTGAAGGAACCTGCTCTGATGCCAATTGTTGGATTACTGAGAGGGGGGTGAATCAGTAATAGATCAATCTAATCCTTTTTAGCCATAATATGCAATTGTTATATGTATTTATGATCAATGTAGCATTATCATCCAATAGTTTCAGAGTAAATAAACAATGAACAAATGAGAAATCATACACATACACAATACGCCAATGTTTTTACGTGGAAATCCAAAGAGGGAGAAAACCACAGAATGATTTTTCTTATATGTCTTTAAGAATTACATTCATTAGAAGCACCAACTTCCTTTGTTTTTTAGCTACAACTAGAAGGAGGATCCAACCCCATAGTTTCCCAAGCTACAACCTAAGGGAAGATTCAACTCCCCAATTATCTAGATACAACTAGAAGGAGGCTACAACCCCCTATGTTCTCTAGCTAAAATATGAAGGTGGATACAACCACCTATCATTGCCCCATCCAACTGCCCTAACATAGATTCAGTAGAATGATGGAACCACTGTCACAATGTCAGTATGATATATACCACTGTAAAATTGTACCAACCTATACCACTGGCCTATAGCCAACTTGTACCACTTCCATGTAATCAACATGTACCTGAACTGAGCATGTACTAACCAAAACCCTCAGATATGTGACCTATAGTTGTACAACATGCGTATGTATGCACCATATTTATACAACAGCTTGCGTATGTACGCAACCTATCTATTATGCATAATCTGTATGCTTTCTGGAAACTAGAGTTTTCTCTCTTCTAAAAACTTCTAACCCTCTCCAACCTCTTTCACATAGATCTGCAACCTTTCATTGTATCTAGACTGTAACTGTACCTTGTGCATGCATCCTCATACATAACCTTTTACCCAAATACTCTATATCTCTTTCTATTCATGTGCCAAATAAGTGTGTGTTATCATGAACCAATATAATAAACCTCACATGAACTAGACATAAAACCCTTTCTGATATTCATCCTTTCAATACTTCAGCTACTTGATGTATCACAAGAACCCTTAACCATTCCAAGAAATACAAGATGTGTCTCAAATCTAACAATGATAAATATTTCTTATATCAACACTATATTTATGTAGATATGATTTATAAAGAAGATCCCATGTAGCCACTAATCTCTCTAGGGAGAATCCTCAAATATCCATAACCATTTCTCATGCATACATCAAAATCCAACTACTCATATAAATAATACATACCTTTTGAACCAGTGGATAGATCTGATGTACCTGATCACTGTAGAACTTCCTGGGAACTTTCTCTCAGAATCTAGAGACTTGGCATATTCCTCTTCTCAAGTTTCTACAGATTTACCCTCATGTATGCATCCTATCATATTGTCAGTTGCATACATACACATCATATTATATTGTTATCCCATGTATGTACGCACCCTATTATACTGTTAGCCCGCGTACGCCTCATAACTTAGGGTTTTTTTGTATTTTCTTTAATTCTGAAACTTTCGTCGTCAACCCTTCGTGCTACCTCAGACTTGTGCAACTTCAATTATATCAATGAATACCTGCAATAATCCTTACACAATAATAGATATTCAATGTGCTCAATTGTAATCAAATGAGAGACCCTTGCCTCTTATTTATACTTTCATGTAGCTTCCTCAAGGGGTTACCTTCTAACCATCTTAACCCACTTTCCTTATTTTAGGGCTAACCCACTTCTAAACAATTGTCCACTTATATTAACCACTTTCCACAAATAGTAAGTTCTCCCTTAACTTTATTATTTAAATAATTTATATTGCAACTACTTTGACTTATCCATAAATAGTAAACTCATAATTTCTTGTTGAAACCAATTTATTATTTAAATAATTTATTATTTGAAACCACTTTATTATTTAAATAATTTCTTATTTGTAACCACTTTGACTCTTTGACCTTTTAGGGTCTTCTAAGTAACTCATGAGGGTTCTCCAACTTCACATGGCCATAACTCTCTAACCGCGAGGAGTTATGTGACGTTCCACATACCATCGGAAATGGCGTGACATGTACTATCCATATAGAATAGTATTACCTGCAAATATATTAAAATTCATACCATTATAAATCAAACAAACTTGGGTCCATTACCTATACCTTTGTGCTACTGAAATTTTCTACTGAACTTTCTTCAAGGGTTGACATGAATGAAAACCAACAAAATTAATCAACAATACCCCCCTTTGGAATTGATGGGAACACTCTGATGTAATATTGATGTCATATCACTCATGCTCCCCTTGTAACCATCGATCCTCTTGGAACCATGCTTCTATGCTCTTCCTCCAAGAATTTATCCCTCTATCTTGCATCTGATAAATATGTCCTTCTTTCTCATCAATGGAAAAGGTATATTTCCATATGGGGCTGCTCCCCCTAACTGAATTGTCCTTGGGGATACTCCCCCTGACTAAAATCTTCCTGAAACTGATCTCCCAACCTGAAATGTCCTCGTTATGGTGCTTCCTCGTGTAAATCTAAGACATATAAGATAAGCATTCACACACATTCATTTTGGAGTAGAAATTACTCCAAGTCTCTCGTGATGATACTCAAAGGATTCCCTTGGAAGTGGTTTTGAAAAGATGTCTGCCACTTTTTATTTTGTGCCCACATATTCAACTCTGATGTTATTCTATGCAACCTGGTCCTGTAGAAAGTGATACTTGATTGGAATGTGCTTCGTCTTGGAGTACATCACTAGGTTCTTTGAGATACTGATGGTGCTTGTATTATCACAATAGATTGGAATGGGCTCATCATACTCAACTTGTATATCTGTCAAATTCTGTTTAATCCATAGAACCTGTGTACAACATCATGTCACTACAATATACTCTGCTTCAGATATAGATAAAGATAATCATGATTTTTTCTTGCTTAGCCAAGATACTAAACACTCACCCAAGTATAATTCTCCTCCACTAGTGCTTCATCGGTCATCGATGCAACCCACCCAATATGCATCTGTATAGGAAATAAGTGATAGATAATTTCCTTTTGGATATCATAATCCAAGCTCTTATATTCCTTTGAGATATCTGAAAATCCTCTTCACTGCTAAGACATGTGATTCCTTTGGTGCTTCTTGAAATCATGCCACATGTCCAAATGCCTAGATTAGATCTAGTCTGGATGTTGTCATATATAGTAAGATACCAATCATTGACCTGTATTACCTTTGGTCTATAGACTTTGAATCATCATATTTTCTCAACTTGCAACTGGTTTTCATAGGAGTGGTAACTTGTTTGCAATCTTCCATTCTGAACCTCTTTATCATTTCTCTGATATACTTAGTTTGAGAAATAAAAATTCTTTGGCTTCTTTGACATATATGAAGACCCAGAAAGAAGGATAGGTCTCTCAGTAATGACATTTCAATTTCATCCTACATATCCTTTGCAAATTTATGGCTTAACCTGTCATCATTACTTCCAAAAATAATATCATCAACATAAACTTCAATTAATAAAATACCATCTTGAGTTACCTTGATGTAGAGGTTGTTGTCTGCACTTTCTTTTCTGAACCCTGCTTGTTGTATATATTTATCTAGTCTAGACTACCATTCTCTAGGATAATGTTTTAGACCATACAAGTCCTTCTTCAATTTACACACATAATCTACGTTGGTTGTTCAATGTTGAATTCTTCTTCAAGTTCCCCATTTAGAAAAGATGATTTCATGTCCATATGATACACTTTAATATTCTTGGAGAATGCATAAGCTAAGAGAAATTGAATTTATTTCATTCTGGAAACTGGGGAAAATGTCTCTTCAAAGTCGATTCCTTCAACCTATGCATATCCTTTACATACCAATCTAGCTTTGTTCCTTGTAACATGTCCATCTTCAATCAATTTATTTCTAAAAACCCACTTAGTGCCAATCACATTCTTATTCCTTGGTATTGGAACCAATTCCCAAGTGTCATTCTTCTCTATTTGATCCAATTCTTCATTCATGGCCTTATTCCAAAATTCATCCTTACTGGCCTCTTCAAAACTGTTTGGTTCAATCGTAGATAAGAGTGCTAGGTGCATTTGTTCTAGTGAATAGATTCTTCTTCTAGTCTCAACTCTTGCATCCTTGTTTCCAATAATCTGATCTGAAGGATAATTCTTCTATACTCATTTGCTAGGTGTCTCTGGAGGAACTTGCTAAACTTGTTTTTCTACTTATGTCTGATGTTCTTCATATTCCCCTTCTACTTCTTCTTCTTCATAGAGGTGCTCCACTGATTCATTTTCTTCTTCCTTTAACTCTCGTCCACCTGTTTCATCAATTGTTACATTGATGATTACCAAAATTTTGTTCAACCTCATATTGTAACATTTGTATCATTTCCTTGTAATTGAGTAATGAAGAAGTATTCATTTGTCCACATGAGAGTCAAACTTTCTCATTCTTACATCTTCTCTTTTGATGTAGCATTTTCTTCCAAATACTTTGAAGTGCTTCACATTTGTTGGTCTTCCTTTCCATAGCTCGTAGGGAGTTTTGTCATTGTTTTTTCTAAGAATTACTTTGTTTTGAATATGAACTGTTGTATGCACTACATGTGTCCAAAAAATATCTGTCAATTTGGAATCTATTAAAATTGTTCGATCCATTTCCTGTACTATCATGTTCTTTATTTCAACAACTCCATTTTGTTGAGGTGTCCTGGCAATGGAGAATTTCATTTTTATTCCATGCTTGTTGCAGAAGTCCATAAATTCCTTTGAATTGAACTCTCCTCCATTATCAGATCTCAAACATTTGATTTTTGAATCCATTTCATTTTCAACCATTTCCTTGTAGACCTTGAAGTTTTCAAAAGATTCTAACTTGTTCCTAAGAAAGAAAACTGTATTTGTTCTTGTATAATCATCAACTAATAACATAAAATATTTCTCACCTTTTAAACCCTTTGTTGTAGTTGGTCCAACTAGATCAGTATGCACAATTTCCAGTGGTCTTGTCAATGAATATTCCTTTGATTTGAACATAGTCTTTGTTTTCTTTCCTTGTTGACAATGCTTGCATAAAGTGTTGGTTGGTTTTGTGATCTAGAGCATTTCTCTAACTGCTTCATTTTTGTTGACTTTGAAAATGTTATCGAATTTTATGTCACCCATTCGTCTGTAGCATAGCCAACCTTCATCCTCCTTTCCTTGACAACACTTTTCATTTCCAATTTCACTTAATACATATATGTTGCTTGAAGTTCTTGCAGCTGTTGCAATCATTTTTCCTGAACCTTCTTTTCTTATATCGCACTTCTGTGAATCAAAATTAATTTGATGACCTTGGTCACACATTTGACAAACACTTATAAGATTATGTTTCATATCTTCTACTAGTAGAACATTTTTTTCCTTGGTATTCTTGTTTCCAATTCTGACTGTTCCTTTTCCAATTATTTTAGTTGAATAATCATTTCTGAAAGATATTGATCCATCTCTTTCTTTTATTAATGTAAGAAACATGTCTTTATCACCTATCATGTGTTTTGGACAACAACTGTCAACATACCAACCACGTTTCTTATTCTTAGCTTGTAGAGAAAGTGTGCATTCTTCATTACTATATTGATTCTGCTTTCTTATCAATGTTCTCTTCTAAGGTTCCTGTATGTGATTGTTGTTGTTCTTTTGTGGTTCTCTAGGAGGGACTGTCATTCTACAATATTTGGCCATGTGTCCAAAGTTGTTTCACTTGTAGCATTCCAATTTAGTGCTCAATGATTCAAACATGGTGTAGCTTCTTCTCTGTGTTTCACTAGTCCTTCTTGGATAACCATTTTTTGTATAACTTTCAAAGTTTTTTATGTTCCTTGTATTAGCTCTGCAATTTACGGCTTTATTTCCAAAATTATTCCATGCATAACATAAAAAAAAAAAATATAGTTTGATACCTGGGAGTTGAAGATCTTCTAAAAAGAGTTACTCTTATGAATCCTTCTTCTTCCTGAGGCCTATTTGTTTCTGTCAGTCATTGATTCTGAAATATGAATCTTCTCGGTGGAGGAGTGTCCATGTGATCTTCTTTGTAGGTCTTCCTATCCCCTTTGATTATTTGTGCATAGCTTTTTGGATATGTTTCTTGCTCTATTGTTTTGGAGCTTCATCCCTTTTTTGTTTGATTGTATCCAAGTATGGACTTGTCATGATGAGGCCTTTGACTATTGATGATGTCATCCAAAATTTTTGAGTTGTTCTGCATATTTTTCTTTTGAAGATTCTTTCTCAATGTGACAATCTTTGCTTCCAGATTTCCAATGATCATGTCTTTTTATTCTAACTGATATTTGAGTGCTTCTTCAACTCTTTTATCTTCTTCTATTTGAACCTTCAGTTTCTGATCATTTTTTCTAGTTCCTTAATGTCTTCTTTCTTGTCTAGTTCATCATGTAGCTTCTTGTTTTTCTTCTTTTCTCTTTTTATAACTTCTATGGCACTAATCAATTCTTCTCGGTAGTCAAATTTTGTCTCTTCATATTCTTATTCGGTGTCTTCTTTATCAGAGTATTATGTTTCCATGAATATAACTCTTTATTTCTCACTTTCCCTGTCTCCATCTTCATCTGATGAGGAGATGTCTTCTTTGGTGCATAAACTTTTCCTGAAAATTTTAATTTTGGTTCTTTTTCCTTTATATGTTTGTTTGTTATTTGAGTAATCTTCATCATTCCTCTTATTTTTCTTATGAGTAAATTTGTTATCAAAATAACCAATACCATCACAATTAAAAAAAATCAATGGAAGCTTACCTTTATATCTGTCGTTGGTTCCCTTGTTCAATCTTCTGACAAAGTTGGTCACTTCTTCATCATCTTCTGAGAAGTCATTGTTGCTACTATGTTATTTTTCTTTATGCTTTCCCTTTTGCTTTGACCTTTTGGATTCTTTGAAAGATAATTCTTTTATATTTGGATTTTCCTGTTCAATTATCATTTCATATAATGTGAAGATTGCATGTAGTTCTTCCATGCTTATTGAGTTTAGATATGCTCTTTCTTCTAGTGCTAATATCTTAGGATCAAATCTCATAGGAAGAGATATTAGTACCTTTTGAACAATTATAGATTCTTTAAGTTCTTCTCCCATTCCTATGATTGCATTCACTATTTCATCGACTCATAAGAATTAAGTTGCAATATTCTCATCTTCCTTCATCTTTAGTTGTTCGAATTGACCTCTATAAGTTTGAAGATTTTTTTTTTTTACTTTTCAATCTCCTTCATAAATATTTCGAATTTTGTCCCAAATCTCCTTAGCAGATTTACAATGTATAACTTTGGAATTTACTGATTCACCAAGACCATTCAAAAGTTCATCTGTGGATTTGGAAGTATTTTGACTGAATTTCATTGCTCTTTCATTTGTTGGCGGAATTGATGGTTCTTTGTATCCATATACAACTGATTGTCAAATTTCAAAACCATGTTCATGTATATATGTTTTCATCCTTCTTATCCAGAATGCATACTTCTATCCATCAAACTATGGTATTTCATTTTTATACATGTTGTTTCTCTCCATGATCTACCTTTCAGTAGTTAAATTGATTTCTGAAGAAACCTTCTCTAATATGAATTGTTGGATTACTGAGAGGGGGGATGAATCATTAATAGAGAAATACAATCATTTTTAACCATAATATGCAAGTGTTATATTTCTTTATGATCAATGTAGCATTATAATCCAATAGTTTCAAAGTAAATAAACAATGAAAAAATGAGAAACATACACATACACAGTACACCACTATTTTTACGTGGAAACCCAAAGTGGGAGAAAGCCACACAATGTTTTTTCTTATATGTATTTAAGAATCACATTCATTGGAAGCACCAACGTCCTTTGTTTTCCAGCTGCAACTGGAAGGAGGCTCCAACCCCCTAGTTTCTCAGGATACAACCTGAGGGAAGCTCCAACTCCCAAATTCTCTGGCTACAACCAGAAGGAGGCTACAACCCCTTATGTTCTCCGACTAAAACCGGAAGGTGGCTAAAACCACCTATCCTTACCCTATAAAACCGCCCTCACGTAGAAGTAGAATGATGGAACCACTGTCACACTGTCATTGTGTGATATACCATTGTAAATTGTACCAACCTGTACCACTGACCTGTATCCAACCTTGATCTGAAAATGATAAAGGCTTGTATTCTTGAAATATTTGAAAAGTTTTAATTAAGTGTGCATATGCAAAAGGATCAATTTGCAAACACAAATTTTAGACAAAATTACACATTCAAGATGTAGATAATAACCAACAAATACAGTGAACAGTAAACACATAACACAAAAAATGATAAAGGAGTTCACCCCTCTCTTGGGCTACATCTCCTGGTCCAGCTTCCAATGGATCTTTTATATTATTTTCTCAAAGTGATAAAATATGTATTTTGCAATGATAAAAATTTCAAATAGATGGCTCCAATGGCTTCAGAACGTCCAAAAACCCCTAGCTGGGCTTTTTCGGCACCTGATTTGGACAAAAATTGAAGAAGATAGGCTTCCTGGAAGTTCCCCTTCAAACTTGTTGTCTCTAGATCGCCAAAATGCACCTCTGTGTGTCCAACCTATCCTCTGTGTATTTTTTCGTGCTTAAACTTAGCACCATGCACATAACTGAAAAACATGCACAACTGTAGAATGGTTATGGAACCTAGCCCCCTAACCACAAAGTCGTTGAGCGCATGGCCATGTGACCTCGTCCCCCGCACACAAAAGGGCTAAGTTTTAAACTTATGGGAAAATGACAAGTGGCCAAGTGCATGGGGATTTAAATCCATTTGAAACACGCACGCGGTGTGGTCGTATGGTGATCCACATATGAATGGGGGCTGGGGATTATCCCCATCCCGGACCGCGCCCAAACCATACCATAATTCAAACTCAAATATAATTGAACCCATATACATAACAAGAAACAACGCGTGGGTTATTGGTAACCCACACCATGTGAAGGCACTCCACCATGGCGGGAGGTCTAGGGTTCGATCCCAATAGACTCCATATAATTTTAAACAACCAAATTAAATACGGTGCCACGTGGCAACCCATGTCTGGGCCACGTGGCACAATCCCACTTGTCAAATATGTGCCACGTGTCGAGAAATGATTTGACCTCACAACTGCCAACTCAGCACCTGCAACATCAGTGTATAGCCTTGCCACGCCAATGTACGACCCTGCCACATTAGCAATTGTACGGACTGTACAGTCAACAAGTTTTTTGCCTGTTTGACAATTTGAACAGAACGTGATATCTCACTCATCCGATGTTCGTTTGAACCCGTTCGAGTTGCATTGGGTTCATGACGACGAGGCCTACGCACCTGTTCTATTTGAAGCGATTCTGAGCACTTTGAATTTTGAGCAAAATTTGATCCCCTGGATCACACCTCCCCATTGGAAAGATTTTGGACCTCCAAAAGTCTACTTTCAGTCTATCTGAAGATGAGGGTATAGTTCCTTCACCTTCCCAACCTCAATCCACTTGGCTTTGCTTGGATTTGTGCCTTTAAGATCAATTCGAAGATATTCCACATTTCCCCGTTTTGAAGTTCTCATCCTCCTGTCAAGGATTGTGTCTTCATCCAGTTCTGTAAGATATTCTGGGGAGAAATCATCTATAGAAGGAATTTGAACATGTTCTCCTTGATCATCAATCAAAGGAGTCTCATACAATTTCAAATTCTCAACATTAACAACTGCATACATTTGCATATAAGGAGGCAAATCCAAATGGAAGGCAGTGTTGCCAATCTTCTCAAGAATCTTGAAAGGACCATATCTAATTGGTTTCAGTTTTTTACCTTCTCCTTTAAGCCTCTCCTTACTAATGTAAAGCCAAACTTCATCTCCAACTTGGAAACTGTGATCAACACGATGCTTGTCATGTCTTGTCTTGTACATGGCTTGACTCTTTTCCAACTGTTCTTGTACCATTTGATGTATCGACTGAATTTGTTCAATGAACTTTTCTGCCCTATCAATGTCATATTGACCATCAATAGCAATATCCTTCCCAAAGATTAAATCTAAAGGAGATTTGGGCAAATAGCTAGAACATGCTTCAAATGGCGATGTTTGAGTTGAAGAGTGCTTAGCTCAGTTGAATGTAGTGTAAATGCTCATCCCAAAGTTTAGGATGCTTGTTGCAATAACCACGAAGAAGATGCAGCACTGTTCTATTGACCACTTATGTTTGACCATCAGTTTGCAGATGAAAAGTTGTGCTCTTTTTCAGTTTGGTGTCCATGAGTGCCCATAAACTTGACCAAAAGTTCCCAATAAATTGAGAATCTCGATCAGAAATAATGGATTTAGGCAATCCAAAATGTACCCAAACATGTTGAAAGAGCATTTGTGTCGTTTGCTCAGCTGTAACCTGCTTCTTACAAGGCATCAAAATACAAATTTTGCTAAATCGATCAACCACAACATAAAGATAATCATGATTTTTTTTAGACATAGGTAGACCTCCTACAAAGTCCATGGAAATACTTTCCCAAGGATGAGAAGGAACCGGAAGTGGAGTATACAAACCCAACTTTCTATTGCTAGG
>ML794022.1:57490-80693 GCA_009831015.1 Picea engelmannii
GTGATCCAAAAAACACACTCAGTTATCTAGTCAATGAATCCATGACCATTTTAACTCATACATTCCATTATCCTTGAGACAACCATTCCACCTTTTCGAAACCTATTTCCCTATCCCTTTTGGTTGGTGTACCCGGTTAGCTTGGAGCGAGATTGAAGAAGCAGGTTGTCAAGCCCGTGAGCAGTTCTCTGGGCGAGAGAATTGTTGGGGATTGATTTCTATTGGTACTAAACTGCAGCTACAATGCTCTGTGACTTTTGGTCCATCCTGTTGTTGAATCCATGGAAGGGAAGTGGGTCAATCGAGGGACTGTTGAGAAAAGAAGGGGTACACTTCCTTGGGTGGGACATGCATGTGGGGAATGAGAGGTTGTAGGCTGTTAGTTGAGTGAGCACTTGAAATAGAGTCTTTCCTGTTGTCCATGAGCCTTAGCCTGGATAGGAATCCCTTTACCGTGGGTGGAGTTCAGTCCCAGGGGTGATTCACTGTTGAGAGTGATGAACAATGTAATCCATGGTTGGGAGGTTCACAGATGGTTTGTAAGTAGTTGGTGATAGTCTTTCTAAGATAAGTACCAATTTTATGAAATATGGATATGTTGTTTGTTATTTACATGCCCATGTTATGATTTTATCATATATGTGACTATGAATGCTTGTGTGCTCATGGGTAATTTCATGTAAACGATGCATATCAGTAATTACTGTTATTTTAATATAAAAGTCGTATGTTACAAAAAGTAATTGTTGTGTGTGTTTAGAGGTAAAGCTTCCACGAGCATGTTGTATGTATATGTTTTAGTTGCATGCAGTCTAAAGAGTAAATTTAGGTGGCATTGCTTAGTTGACTACTGGGCATGCTATTGTATGTTCCACAGTATGGGAAAAAAATTGTTCCCTAGAGTAGCATGCTCCTGGCCTTATGACTGGGAATGTTATCGACTGGCGTCAGAGCATGAGTGGTTTCTCTGGAGTGGCGTACCCCGGCCTCAGGATGGTTGGGGGGATCATTATAGTATCATAGAGTTGGATCTGTCATAGTCAATTGAAGTCAAAGATATTAAAGGATTGATTTTATATGTATTCATACAAGTTAAATAAATAAAAGAACGATTTTTTATCTACTTCATACAATTTTTGTTTTATATGTTTATGAATAATTAATTGAGCTGCATATTGTATTCAATTAATTTAGTTAATCTATGAAAGTGAGAAAAGTAGCCAAAAGTAGACAAAAGTTCTAGACATTAATTCACCCCCCCTCTCAATGTCAGTGTGTGTTTCAACAACAAAATGATGATAGAGGGGCCCCAATAGTTGAAACACAGTTCCCTATATCCAATGCAACTGATTGTGCATCCATCTGAGGCCCGATTAGAGTTTTATTATGAGTTCCAGCTCACCTCCTCAAGCCATTCAGGGACATGTTGAAAATTTGGTTTGTGGAAATAAAATCCAAATCAAGTAGCATAACGAAGTTTTGTAATCTCACATGTGTATTTTATCCAAGGCCCATGTGACCACACTACCCATAATTTCCTAACACGGTGTTCTTGAAAATTGATCACTTGTTCAAAAATTGCATTGTGCCTCATTAAGGAAATCCCTAGTTTCGATGATCTTCCAATAAATGATTTTTCAAGCAAAAAAATAACAGGAAAGGGGCCCCACTAGTTGAAACCTAGTTCCCTGGATCCAATGCAACTGGTGTTTCATCCATATTAGGTCCATTTAGAATTTTATCATGATTTGCAACTGGCCTCCTCAAGTCATTCGAGGACATATTGGAAATATGGTCTAGGGGCGTAAAATAAAAAATGAGCAGCATAACAGAGTTTTATAAGCTCCTAGAAGTCTGTTTGGTAAAGCACCACATGACCACACTACCCAGAATCACTCAAGACAATGTTTCTGAAATCGACCTCTTGTTCAAAAATTGCATTGTGCCTCATTGAGAAAAACCCTAGTTCTAGTGATCCACCAACAAATGCTTTTTAGATAAATGGAATGATAACATAGGGGCCCCACTAGATGAAGTCTGGTGCCCCAAATCCAATGCAACCAATGGTTCATCCATGCGAGGCATGATTAGATTTTTATCATGAGTTGCAACTCGCCTCCTCAAGTCGTTCAAGGACATGTTGGAAATTTTGTTCGGGAAAATAACATCCAAACCAAGCTACATAACATATTTCTATAAGCTCCATGTTGATAGTATGGTAGCCGCGGGAGGTATTAACCTCCACGTGTAACCTTAAAAGGAATAGAATATTTCAGGAAGCAAGAAGAAACCCTAAAGAATTGGACATAACCCTAGAAGACAAGTCAACTAAAGGAAATATTTAATATTGAGTTTTTAGCCTCCAGAATGAGAAGTAGAGCCAGAACGCTAAGGAGGAGAAGTATAAATACAGGATGCCAGAGCTCATTTGACACACACATATCACAACTGCAGAAAATTAGTTGTGCGCAAGTATGGAGAGTAGCTACAGTTGCAGTTAATGCAAATTGTATTTTTGGTTTCAGTCTTGGAATATGTTTTGGTTATGTTTTGGACTTTCTACTTGGTATGCTAAATCTGGAGAGTGATACGCTACCTTGATTGGCTATTAGGCCTAGGGTTTTCTTCCAGAATTATTCTCTGTCAAGGTTAAGGTGCTCGAGGGTGCTTCGGCCTATGGTTGGGTGACAATATTTCTATATTGTCTATGGTTAAATGATCACACCTATTATTTCTAACAGGTTATGGGCCCACACTATATTCAAACAATCTAACTGCTGGAAGATAGATAGGGATCATTATTTATTAGTTATAGTTGCAGTTGCAGTCAATTTTTTTTTGCAGCAAGGAAACCCTAACCCTCTTATTGAGGCACCTTAAGTGAAGAGATTGACCTAATTTCTAGATAGCCTAGTGCACGCTAGCCTAGCACACCTCCTAGTACTCTTAGCAAGCCAAGAAGTCAAGTTTGCGTTTTTTGTCAAAGTAAAAGGTTGACCAAATCAAAGCAGTCATGAGTTACTCTATGAAGTCAGAAAACAAGTTAGAAGGGGATTCTAACTTCAGATCATTGAAGACAAGGATTGACCTCATCCTTTCCAAGAATAAATTGTTCAATATCATGGAAGGAAAGATATTGGAACCACAATTTGAAGAAGGAAAAGAGAAGGAACCTCAAAACTTTACAATTATGGAGAATTTCAAGGTCAATGACATCAATGCCATGAGTATCATAGTGGACTCTGTAAAATACCACTTGATACCCTACATCTCTGATCTTGACTCATCTAAGAAGATGTACGATGCCCTAACTAATCTCTTCTCAGTTAAAAACATTGGACAGGTAATGAGTCTGAAGAATGAGCTTCATGACATGAAAATGAATGATGATGAAAGCATAACATCATACTTTGTGAGAATATCTCAGTTAAGAGATCAACTACAAGCTATTGAAGAAATCATTTCATAGAAGGAACTGGTAAATATAGTACTCAATGGCCTTCCCAAGACTTGGGATGCATTTTCCGCAAGCATGAACACAATAAAGGAGTATCCCACATTTGAATAACTTTGGACTTGTTGTGCACAAGAACAATCAAGGATTAGTGCAAAAGAGAAATTCCAAAGAAAAGATGATGATCAAGCCTACACAACAAAGTTCAATCAATTTGGGAATACGAAAAATTTTGACTCGAGGAAGAAACCAAATCAAGAGAATGATATGTCAAAAATACAATGCTTCAACTGTTGAAAATATGGTCACTACAAGAATCATTGTCCTGAGTTGAAGAAAAGGAAGGAAACACGTGAAGCAACACTTTTCGAAGAAAATGAACCCTCAAAGAAAGTCAAACAAGATGAAGCAATTTTTTTCTTCTATTCAAGGTAACAATATTCTTTTGTAACATAGTCCTTGTACATACCATGTTTACATAGTTCTTGTATATCTATTTCCTAGAAGATAAGATGGTTAGTGAGACAACACCTATGGAAGAATAACAAGATAAGGATTACTATTACGATGATTACTAGTCAAGTAATGTATTTGAAAAGATGAAGTACATTGAAAATACTTGGTAACAATTTCTGTGGAAGCTATTATATAATTAACAACTGCTTTATAAGCCAAAATCAGAATCAAACTTGAAGAGACCTAGAAGAAGTCAAAATAGAAATAATTCAGCGATCAAGAGGAAATTAGAGAAATAATTGTGACACTTCGAAGAAGGAAATAAGGATGTAGACGGAAGCGTGGACTATCTTAGATGGAGGGAGCTGATTACAAAATTCCAAAAGAAGAGAACACATTCATACATGAAGCAAGGATTAGGAGGAAGCTAATCCAAAATGATATTATCCATTGAGGATTATGAAGTATCTTTCCATGTTCCAATTGAAAGTAGTATCCATGATAAACAACACGTGTTCAGTTTGACTCTAGAAGAAGTCTTCTTCGAAAAGAAGCCTTAAAGTATCCTTGGTTGTCCATCTACATCCATGATTCTATGATGAAAGGAAAAAGTTGGAATCTTCAAGGAATATAGAAGAACCCATGCACCCAAGATCTAAAGAGAGACATGAGGAAGAACATGAAGATTCCAAGAAAGAAAGAAAAGCCAGAACAACCAGTCATTATACCAAGAATCATAAGACTACTATCTTGGTTTGAATCCACTAGAAGAAATCAAGCAGAAGAAATGGAGGTTGTGATGAAGATTCAAGAACAATGTATGAAATAATTATGAATGGAATCATTGCGAGATTCATAACTAGAGATTCTCCCAGAAGGAGGAAACTATGATGATAGATTATTCCAGTAACCAGACATACCTCTACATGAGCCATTATATCTTCTGCAATATCCATGGGTTGGATTTTACATCAAATGAATGTAAAGATGGTTCTTCTCAACAGATTAATTGAAGAAGAAACATATGTAGAGAAACCTCAAGGTTTTGAGGTATACCAGAAAGAGACACTTGTATGCAGATGGAAGAAGACCTTGTATGGATTCGAACAACTTGGTGCAGACCCTCTCATGTAGAGCAAAAGCGTGGTGAAAACTTTATATGATAGAGATAGTGTATCAGAATGGTTACTCAGAAGTTCGAGATGATGGATTATTAATCCATGACAAACTCTCATGATGACAGAAGAAGTGATACTTGGATATGTTTCATTTTGAGATTTTCCACAATGTCATGAGCTAGCAGGAAACATAAGTACTAAATTCAACCATGATATATTGTAATGAACGGAGCTATGTGAAATCCTTCAAAGAAAACTAGTGCTCCATGACAGACCGAAGTACATTGAGATCAAGCATTATATTCTTCGTGATAAAATCCATACAAGAGAAGTGGTTCTTCAAAATATCTCCACTAATGAGAAGACAGCATATATTTTGATAAATCCTTTGTCCAAGATGAAAAGTTTACGTACTTAAGAAACAAGATGAGGCTCGTGGAGAAAATTTCCTTATTGATAAAGGAACATATTACTCCCAGGTTGGGAGGGAGAACTGATATGTTATTGATTTATGAATAGTCATTTTTCAGTTTGAAAAATGGTCCAGGATGAGCAGTTCCTTTCCAGTTCAGAAATTGGTTTGAGATTTCTGACGGACATGCATTTTCCAGTTTGGAAAATGGTCCATATTAGATAGTCATTTTCATAATGAAAATGGTCTGATAAATTGTTGATGTACCATATACAGTGATTCCCCTTGTGTACAGTGTGGGGGAATTGTCTAGGACATTATTTCTTCTTGGCAGATGCTCTGAGTTGTGGTCAAGTAGAATGGTCCGCCTCGTCGGGTAGTAATTCTTTCAAAGTTCACATTTGTGAGCAGTTTCGAAGAATGGTCCATTTTGGAGGTTGGTGCGGGATAGTAATTTCCATTAGGAAATGGTCCAGACAATCATTCCCTACGGAAGATTCATTCTATCCAGGTTGCACTATGATTAGTGCTAGAGGAATAGCCTAGTTAGGTGAATGGTCTAGATTCAACAATCAGGGACATGCATTCCCTAGGGTAGACTCATTCTCTCCAGGTTGCACTATGATTAGTGCTAGAGGAATGGCCCAGTTAGGTGAATGGTCCAGGCTCAGAAATCAGGGACAGTTATTCTTCTATGCTTGAGAAGAATAGTTCAGATAGTCCATGGATGATGTTTTACCTCCTGAGGGAAGATTCTCTTCTATATCTCACAGATGTGAGTAGAAGAATGGCCCTAATGACTCAGTTTATATCATGATATTTTTTTATGCAGGTTGATATCAGATGACATGATTTTCGTGGAGACTATATGTCTCTAGACAGTATATGTATGCTACTATGGTGGATCTGTTCCACTGGTTGTGACTATGTGTCACTGATTAAGTAGTTGTGTGCTACTTGGTGTGGTTATGTACCAATGGATAGTAGTTTTGTACTACTATGGATAGACATAGTTGTTTTCTATTGAATGGCATTGTTCTTACTGCCATGAAGACTATTAGTAGTGTTGGAAATGATTACCAGGTGAAAAATGGTCCAGGACATTTATTCTTCTAGGATGTATGTCTGGATTAGAAGAATAGTCCTTGTAGCCCATGCCATGGCTTCCATCATCTGTTGGAATAGTTATTCTTCTAGGACATATGTACAGATTAGAAGAATGGTTCTTGTATCACTTTGTGGAGTGAGTGACTTATTCAACATCATGCTTTATTACTCATATGGAGTATGGCTTCGAGAGATGATGCAGTTGATGTTGTCAGATGATATTGATAATGATGATGGTGATCATGATATAATCATGAGATAGCTTGTATGGCTATAATGATGCTATCAGTTGAATGGTAGATTTGTGCTCAAGACCATTTCCTTCAATACCTCCCTATCTAGGAGGGAGTGTTGATATTATGGTAGCTGCGGGAGGTATTAACCTCCACGTGTAACCCTGACAAGAATAGAATATTTCGGGAAACAAGAAGAAACCTTAAAGAATTGTACATAACCCTAGAAGACAAGTTGAATAAAGGAAATATTCCATATTGAGGTTTAGCCTCCGGAATGAGAAGTTAGCCTAGACAACTAAGGAGTAGAAGTATAAATACAGTACGCCAGAGCTCATTTGACACACATATCTCGCAACTACAGAAATTTAGTTGTGCGCAAGTCTAGAGAGTAATTATAACTACAACTACTGCAACTTTTATTTTCGGTTCAGCCTTTGACTCTCTCTTGTTATGGTTTGGACTTTCTACTTGGTATGCTAACTATGGAGAGTAATACACTACCTTGATTGTCTATTAGGCCTAGGTTTTGCTTCCAGAATTATTCTTTGTCAAGGTTAAGGTGCTCAAGGGTGGCTTCGACCTATCGTTGGATGAAAATATTTCTATATTGTCTATGGTTAAACGAGAAAACCTATTATTTCTAACACTCTTGAACGTCTGTTTTCCCAAGGCCCATGTTACCACGCTACCCACAATCAGTCAACACATTGTTCTTGAAAATCGACCTCTTTTTCATAAATTTCACTATGCCTCATTAAGAAAAACCCTAGCTCCAGTGATCCTCCAACAAACACTTTTTCGAGTAACAAAACTATAGTGGAGGGGCACCATTATTTGAAACAAGGTGCCCCAAATCCAATGCAACAGATGGTTCTTCCATCCAAGTCTCAGTTAGAGTTTTATCATGAGTTGCAACTCGCCTCCTCAACCCATTCAAGGACATGTTGGAAATTTGATCTGGGGGAATACAATTCAAACCGACCAACATAAACAATTTGTGTAATCTCCTGCACATCTATTTGGACAAGGCCCATGTGAATGTGCTACCCACAATTTCTCAGCATAGTTTTCCTGAAAATCGACCTCTTGTTTGGAAATCATATTGTTCCTCATTCAGAAATACCCTAGTTCTGGTGATCCTCCGATAAATTATTTTCCAGGAAATAGAATGATAGGGAAGGGGACTCACTAAGTGAAGCTAGGTGCCTAAGATCTAATGTAACTTATGGTTCATCCATCCGAGTCCCAGTTATATTTTTATCATGAGTTGCAACTCTCCTCCTCAAGCCATTCAGGGGCATGTTGGCGATTTGGTTTGGGGGCATAAAATTCAAACCAAGATGAATAATGGAGTTCCATAAGCTCTTACACATATGTTTGATCAAGGCCCATGTGACCACACTACCCACAGTCATGTTGTTGGAGTTACTTCACACACACCTAGGATTTATTTTTCCTAAGTTTTTTCCTTATTTATTACTCATTATTCAGTCTCCTATATTTTAGGAAGAATATTCCTCTAGGGATAATATTCTCTTCAGTTTTCACTTAAGTTTGACTAGTTGAGTGGAGTCTATATACTACATTGGTATTGTCACCATGCAACATTGGGATCATCACCAACTAATGTGAATTGTCCTTGGGATCATCACCAGACTAGTGCATTACCCATGACTCCCTGATCTCCTCCTCACTTCACTTTGTTTCAGGTAGTTAACTAAAGACGGATAGACTAGTTAACTCAACTACGTGGCAGTTCACTCCCGCAACTTCCCGAGAGACTAGACTAGGTGGAAGTTCACTCTCGTAACTGTTAGTATGTGTCCAGATCACTCTATACCACCACTATGGCGCATTGGCTTCACCTCCAGTTCACATTGGTTGAGTTATACAAAGTATATCATGTGTAAATTATTCACTATTCCTTACGATTAATGAGAATTATTCCATTCTTTCTCTCTTGCTTCTTCTTTATCAATTTATCTCTGCAAATGTGTGTGGTATTTTCTAGCTAGATCTATTATGTGTAAGTTCAACACATTTACACATGCGACACAGTGTTCTTGAAAATCAACCTCTTGTTTAGAAATTGCATTATGCCCCACTGAGAAAAACCATAGTTCCAAAGATCCTCCAAAAAACACTTTTCGAGGCATTGTAATGACAACGAAGGGGCCCCACTAGCTGAAGCCTAATTCCCTAGATCCAATGTGATTGATGGTTTGTCCATCCAATGCCCAATTAGATATTTATCATGAGTTCCAACTCGCCTCCTCAAGCCATTCAAGGATTTGTTGGAAATTTGGTCTGGGGTCATTCAGGGACATGTTGGAAATTTTGCAATTTGTTTGGCGAAGGCCCACTCAACCACACTACCCACAATCGCTTGACATAGTGTTCTTGGAAATCGACCTCTTGTTTAGAAATTGCATTGTTCCTCACTAAGAAAAACCCTAGTTCCAAAGATCCTCCAACAAACTCTTTTTTGGGAAACATAATGAAAATGGAAGTGTCCTGCTAGCTAAACCTGGTGCCTCAGATCCAATGCAACTAATGGTCCATCTATCCAAGGCCCAATTAGATTTTTATTGGAAGTTGTAATTCTCCTCCTTAAGACATTTAGGGACATGTTAGCAATATACCTAGATCTAAACCATGAGTGTGACATATACCTATATATAGACCTAAACAATGACCTAGACCTATACCTATACCAATACCTATACCTACACCGTTACCATGACCTAGACCATGGCAAGACAAGGTATGACAAGGCAAGGCATGGAAAGGCAATGTCTAGGTATAGGACTAGGTCTAGGTATGGAAATTCAAGGAAAGGAAATGAAAGGCACGAAAAGGCAAGGAAATGCAAGGTAAGACATGACAAGGCTAAGAAAGTCTAGACATGGAAAGGAAATGCAATGTCTAAGTCTAGGTCTAGGTCTCTGCCTAGGTATAGGTTTACATACTATATCTTGTTATAAAATCTATTGAGTTGAAAGATTAGTTTTTATTTTTTTGATTTTAAATAAGGCCTCGAAGTTATGTTTTTCTTCATGCAATGCAAAAGAAATTATGGACCAATAGTATAATGAGAGTACACCATAAGGATGGAACATAAACCTATTTAGTGACATCCCTCTCTATGTAAATCTGATTAATTATGATAATCCATGTTTCATAACTATGAAGACACCTAATATATAGGAATTAAGAGAGCTTATGTAATGGCATTGAAATCATCATTCAAGTGTATTGATATAAGATAGATGGGATAACAAGTTGTATAATTACATGCTTAATGAATCCTTTGATTATAATTTTTAGGTATTAAACTTGTTCATTTAGTACAAGCATTATTTTTTTAAGAAAAAAAAAGGTATGTTACATGAATGAAATTATTTTTTTATTAAATTAACTTGAAAACAAATTTATTAGAAGTTAATTGTCTTTGGAAATAATTTAATGGTGTTTATGATTATAGAGACAAATTTCTTTTGGTTGACTCAAAGGAAAATAAATTCTCTATAACAATGAAAATAAATTTATTTTTACAAACAATTAGTTTTATCAATATCATAATGAAAGTACCTTTTAAATGAATTATGGTTAGACTTGATCTTCTAAAAGGTGTACATGATACACAACCCATTTGAAAGATGGAAATTACAATAAATTCATAATTTTTTTATTATTAAAAGAGTTTTATATTATCTATGTTATTAAAATATTTGTGTGCTAATCATCATTTTGGTTTTGTACGGATTTTAATCATGTGAAAGGAATCAATAATTAGAGGTGCAAACTCAACAATGATACCTAAATCAGGTTACTATTTAATTGAAGGGTGTTAAGTAAGCATTTGAAGAGTTAGCAATTTGAATAAGTTTGATTGTCAAATTAGTTGAAATTTTGTGTTTAACCTAGAAGGATATGACAACGAAAGGCATGGAATGGCAAGGCAAGGCATGACATGGCAAGGAAAGGAAAGGCATGGCATGACATGGAAAGGAAAGGCATGTCATGACAAGGAAATGCATGGAATGGAAAGGCAAGGCATAGCATGGCATGGAATGACACTTGGCAAGGCAAGGAAAGACACAACAAGGCATGACATGGAATGGCATGGAATGGAAAGGCAATGCATGGCATGGAAAGGAAAGGAAAGGCACAGAAAGGAAATGCAAGGCATTGCATGGCATGCCATGGAAAGGAAAGGAAAATAAAGGCAAGACAATGCAATTCAAGGAAATGAAAGGCAAGGCAATGTAAGACATGGCATGGCATAACATGGTAAGGCATGGAATGTAAATGCAAGGAAAGGCATGGAATGGGAAGGAATGTCAAGGAATGACGTGGTATGGAAAGGCATGGAAGGACATGGCAAGACATGGCATGGAATGAAAAGGAATGGAATGACATGGCATGCCATGGAAAGGCGAGGCAAAGCAATGAAACAAAAGGAAATGCAATGCAAGGAAATGCAAGGCATGGAATGGCATGGCATGTCAAGGAAAAGCATGACATGGAAAGGTAAGGAATGGATCGGAATGTCAAGGCATGGTATGGAATGGAATGGAAAGGAAAGACATGGCATGTAAATGCAAGGCAATGCAAAGAAAGTAAATGCAATTAAAGGAAATGCAAGGCATGATATTGCATCACATGGAAAGGAAAGGCATGTCATGGCATGGAAATGAAAGATGGGGAAAGGAAAAGTAATGCAAAGCAATGAAATTCAATGCAAGGAAATGAAAGTCATGACATGGAATAACATGAAAAGAAAAGGCACGACATGGAAAGGCAAGACATGGCATGGCATGATATGGCAATGTAAGACAAGGAAAGGAAAGACAAGGCAAGAGAATGCAATTCATGGAAAGGAAATGCATGGCATGGAATGGAATGGAAAGGAAATGCAAGACAAGGCAATGCAATGTAAGGCATGGCATAGCATGGCATGGAAAGGAAATACATGGGATGACAAGGGAAGGCATGGCATGACATGGAATGGGATGGCCTGACAATGCAACACAAGAAAATGCAACAAAATGCAAGTCATGGCATGGAAATGGAAGGCATGGCATGGAAATTCAAGGCATGGCATGGAAAGGAAAGGCATGGCATGGCATGGTAAGGCAATTCATGGCATGACATGGCATGGTAAGAAAAGGAAAGGAAATGCAAGGCATGGCAAGGAAATACATCGAATGGAAAGGCATGGCTTGGAAAGGAAAGGCATGGCATGAAATGGAAAGGAAATGCATGGCATGGCATGGAATGAAAAGGAAAGGGAAGGAAAGGAAATGCAAGGAAAGGAAATGCAAGACAAGGAAATGCATGCATGGCATGGAATGGAATGGCAAGGAAATGCAATGTAAGGCATGGAATAGCATGACATGGAAAGGCAAGACATGGGATGACATGGGAAGGCATGGCATGGCATGGAATGGGATGGCATGACAAGGTAAGGAAAGACAATGCAACACAAGATAATGCAAGGAAATGCAAGTCATGTCATGGCATGGCATGGAAATGCAAGGCATGGCATGGAAATTCAAGGCATGGTATGGAAAGGAAAGGCATGGCAAGGAAAGGCAAGGAAATGCAATGCAAGGCAATTCAAGGAATGGCATGGCATGGCATGACAAGAAAAGGCATGGAATGGAAAGGCATGGCTTGGCAAGGAAAGGCATGGCATGAAATGGCAAGGAAAGGCATGGCATGGCATGGCATGAAAAGGAAAGGGAAGGCGAGGAAAGGAAAGGAAATGAAAGGCAAGGAAATGCAATGCAAGGCATGACAGGCCATGGAAAGGAAATGAAAGGCATGATATGGCAAGGCAAGGCATGCAATGACATGGAATAACAAGGAAAGGAAACACAGTGCAAAGAAAGGAAATGTAACACAAGGCAATGCAAGGCATGGCATGGCATGGCATGGAAAGGAAAAGCATGGCAGGGAAAGGAAAGCCATGGCATGGAAAGTCAATGGAAAACATGGAAATGAAAGGAAAAATAAGGCTAGACATGGAAATGAAAGGAAAGGCATGTCAAGGAAAGACACAACAAGGTCTAGGTCTAGGTATAGGTCTATGTTGGGCCCGAGATATGATCACTTTTATGACCATTATTATACACTTTCACCACATGTACATATGTGTTTTTCATCTTTTGAAGGACTTTTTTGAAGAATTTTATGTTAAAACGGTCTGATCGACATAAGGTACGTATGATTCATGTTTAATGATTGTATCGAGTATAATTCATCATGTTTTTACATTTACAAGGATCTGATTCCTGTTTTTTATGTTACAGGGAAAAAAATGCACCATGTTTCTTCTTCCGACACTTGATCTAACACTCCTTCCAGCACTCGTTCCGGTACTCGATCCGGCACTGCGTCCAACACATCTTCTTGCACAAAAACGGAGGGTGAATTGGCAGTTATGGTATTGGCGGCCAGTGATGGGTGAATCGGGAATGTGGGTTTTATTTATGCTTGTCCCCTCTAGCTACTGAGCTCCCGACAACTCAGTTTTGCTTGTTTAGTTGAGAAATTATTCGCTTGCTCTATTTTAGCAGTTAGGGAATCATTTATTGTAATTTGTCGAATTTAGAAGTGGTTCGACCCTCCCGTGGTCGACCACTTGGTCTGTAAGATTGTAAATACCACTAGGATGGTCAGATAGTTGTTAAGAATTAGAATTGTTAGTGTGATAGACAGAAAAATGATTTTACTCTGTTTTGCTATTTTGCATTGCCAGATTATACAAGAACTGTGTTTTTGAGTTTTCATGGTGAATTCGATCTGCTGAGTTCGTGGTGTGCTTTTAGAGAGTGACCATGACTTGCTGGGGGGGGCACCAACAATCTAGTAACTATCTTTGTGTTGTTCATGCATTTTATGATTTAATTGTTCTCTTTATTTTTCTGTACATGCATATTTTTATTGTGTTAATTAGCTTGTTGTAGTTTAATTGTTTTGATTCTCTTTTGTAGGTTAGAATGATGAGATGTGTTAACATGTACTATCTTGTAGATTAGGAACGGATTTGCAAATCCCTAGACTAACCCCATGCGCAATTAGATATTAGATTATGATTTCTTTTATGATTTTATAGTCAAGTTTCAAACAGAGTTTTAATTAGACTAGAACAGAGTTTTTATTTGGGTTCTCTTCGACAAGGATTTGATGGATGGATAGAGTTAATTCCAATTTTTCATTATAGCTTGCTTATCTCATTTTTATATAGATCTTGTTTAATTAGTTGTTGATTAATGTAGTTGTCAGCTTACTTTTAATGCCATGTTTTAATTTATGTTTTCAAGCACTTTCTTATTGTAGTTTGAACTTTGAATTGTTATAATAGATATAGCATAGTTTCATTTATGTAATTCCCTTTCCTAGAATTAAATTGAAATTATATTTCTTAGTTAATGGTTGAATCTAGTTTTGCTTATGTAGTATAGAAGTATAATGATGATCTCGTTATATTGTTGATGGTTAATAAATGAATATGCAAGGTATTTAACATTGCTTTTGTCATGGCTAAACTCTCCTTGGATTGTTTAATCCATAACTTTCACTTTTCTATTGAGATTAGTGTTGAACTTATACTACTTGAATTATTCTTTGTTGCCAAGTGCCATCGAGATATCATATGAAACCAGAGACATTCACACAACCATCAACACTATATTTGAGTTTTCATAGGTTAAAAGATAGTTTTCCTGTTTTCATAGGTTAAAGGATAGTTTTCTTGCTTTCATAGGTTAAAATATCTAGTTTCTTGCTTTCATAGATCAGAAGATATAGTTTATTGCTTTCATAGTTTCAAAAGATAGTTTGTTGTTGTAGGATAGATAGTCTTTGCTTTGATAGACTAGATAGTAGTTTTTCTTATCATAGGTTCAAGACTAGTTGTTAGTTCTTCTTTCTTTCAATTAAATGGATTTCCTTTCATGAATTAGAAATATCTTTGAATTAAGAATTTAGTCCACTTGCCTCTTAGGCTAGATAGTTGTTCAATGAGAAGTTTTAATTTGATTGCTTGCAGTAGTTAGTTATCTATTTTATTTAGTAGGTTAGTTAGTTATCTTTGCTTACTTGTCTATTTTCTTTAATAGGTTAGTTAGTTGTCTTTGCTTACTTGTTTACTTGCTTTAGTAGGTTAGTTAGGTGTCTTTGCTTACTTGTTTATTTATTTGCTTTCATAGGGTAGTTACTCATTGAATATAGGTTGGCAAGTTAAAATAGTTATCTTTTGTCATTTTCTTATTGATATGCTTAGATAGTTGCTTTTTCTTATTGTTATGAAATAGTTTGCTTCAAGTAGGGTTTTTACTTGTTTTCTTAGAACTATCCATCGATCCTTGGTCCAAAAGTACTTAGGTTACATAGTTTCAATTTGCCTAGTAAGGTTTGATCATTAGATAATTTTGATTGAGTAGATTAGCCTTAGATAGCTACCTTCAGTAGTTAGACTATGCTCCTACCAGCACTTCTACCTTTGGCATATATTTTGCTACAACTCTAAGTTTACTTACCCTGGGTTGACAATTTAATTGAGGGTTTTTAGTGTGTTTTTAGTGCATATATAACACCCATCATTTTTGGCGTCGTTGTCGGGGAGTTGTTTTAAGGTAAGAAGTAGTTAGGAAATATATCATTCCTATACCTTAGCATTAGATTGGTGGCGGGGGGAATTTAAGACGAGAGGTAAGAACCTATGCATCTGTTATAGCAGGTTCCCCCAAACCCAATAGTAGTTTTTTGTTTTTTATGAATAGACCTAGAAACCAAATGGTAGCTTTTTCTTTTGTTTTTTCTTTCTTTCATGAATAGGCCTAGAGACCCACAAAGTAGATACATTAAATAAAAATTAGACATTTCAACCAAGGTTCCTTTCGATATCTTTGGGGGAAGGAACGTTCCACTTATAAAATCTGCAGACTGATACTGAAAAATAGAAGCTAGCTCAACTCAAAGAGCTAAAATAGTCTCTGAGAAGACTAACACAGGGAGCACTATAGAAAAAGAAATTGAAGCATCAATCATATTATGAAAGGAGGTAAGACCGCTTGAGCCTTACGCAGAACCAAACAATACAAACTTTTCTTTTACACCACCACCAGGGGACCCTAATTTTAAGGACATCATAGACCAATGTAATCATCTCTCAAATTGACACAGAAACTTTGGCACCAATAGTCTCAATCGGATCAAGTAGAGTCCTAGACATCCAATCCATAGGAAGACCTTTACATCAAAGGGAAACCTTTTTTTCTTCAAAGATAAAACCACCTAGGTACTCTCTTTTTGGAAATCAAGCCAATATGGATGATCATGAAGACCATAGCAATGTAAGACATGAGGAGGAAGAAGAAACTGGAAACCAAACCGAAACTACCTTCGGGTTTCCGATTTTAGACACCACTCCAAATGTCAACATGAAGAATATTCCTCTCTCAGCACTACCTACCTTTTACGGTAAAAACAGTGAATATCCAGACACCTTCCTATTTGAATTTGAAACCTTGTTTAGGAGCTACAACTACATACAAGATGCTCAGAAATTAAAACTCTTTCCTGCCACCCTCAAAGACTTTGCACTAAGCTGGTTCATTGGGTTGGGAGAATCGAGTATTAGGTCTTGGGAAGCCATGAAAGACATCTTTATTAAGAAGTACCAAGACTACTACAAGACCAAAGTGTCTCGTAATGACATCTTTAAAATCCAACAATTAGAAGATGATACCCTCGAAGATTATATGGAAATATTTGGTTATATCTCCCAGAAATCAAAATACCATGACCTCCCAAAGGATGCAATTATGGATCTTTTCCTTAAGGGAATTTCAGAAAAATATCTAGATATGCTTAACTTGATGGCATCAGGCAACATCTCCCATAAACCATTTGCTGAAATATGTGAAATGTGTAAAAATTACTCAAGGAATAGAGCCAAAAAAGAAAAGAATGTTCGGGACCCTTACAACAGAAACTTAAAACCAGTTAGTTCAGGTGGTATCACAAGAGAAGAGATAGGGAACCTTCTAGAAAACTTCAAGACAGACATCTTAAGAACAATAGGTTCCCAGTTGGACACCCTAAAAATAAAAAAGAAACAGGAGGAGGAGAATGCAACATTCCTCAAGGGAATGCCCATTAGATAACATTTCAGTTTGTGGCTTCTATACAGAAGACCATGTGACTGAAAAATGTCCATCATTGCCCGATTTATTAGCCATCTATAGGAGCGAAGATCCTGGGGAGTCTTCTTATGCACCTAGGAGACCATGGAAGCCTAGGAATCAAACCACATACCTAGATCTACAGTCTCAAGTTCCACCCTATTATCAACAACAACAACAGTGGAACTCACCGGGTTGGAAAAACTGGTCTACTCAGTACCAACATCCTTTATTTCAAGGATGGAGAGGAGGACATAACCAAGGAAACCCTCAAGCTCCACCTATACCTATGTCCAACCATCCTTATCCTCAATTCCCACCGAACACTCCGCAGCTTCTGCCAGGTTTTGTTCCACCACCTTTACCTCCTATTCCACAACAACAACTGCTACAATATCAAAATGAAATCTCCCCAAGACTAACACTATTACCGCCACAACCAGTGTCGAATCCCAATAATAAGCCTGATCAACCTCTTCACAATTTTGATATGCAGGCCTTCCCGACATATGTTATCACTCTTGTTCCATTACAGGAAATTCGACTAAGATCAGGAAAAGTTCTGGAGAGGCAGAGACCTTCAGTAGTAATCCAGGAATAAGAAGAAGAAGAAACCACCAAACAAACCATGGATGACACTAGGTGGGAAGATGTTATTATCCCAAAGAATCAAGAACCCAAGCTTCCCCAAAATGAACCTTCACAAATTATGAAGGTCCCTCCTTATCCAGACCGATTGGTAATCGAGAAACCTACCACCCGCCCAGAATTTGTCATTTTGAATGAATTGAAAAATATTTGTGTCAAGATTCCTCTGCTTCATTCCATTAAAGACATTCCAATCTACAGTAAGGTAGTCAAAGAATTGTGTATCAAGAAGCCAGGTAGGAAGAAAAAGGACCCTCCTACAGTACATTTGGTAGGAGCACTCTCTGAATACATATCAGAGCAGCCAAAACTAGAAAAATATGGGAATCCAGGAAACCCTATAGTGACTATAACTATTAATGAGGTATCCATCGGAAACACTCTCATAGACCTAGGGTCAGCCATTAATGTTATGACCGCTACTACCTTGGAACAATTATAGTTACAACCTCTTATTCAACCTACCCCAACCATTTTGGAATTAGCAGATAAGACTAGGGTTATACCTAAAGGAATTTTAGATGATATCATGGTTACTTTACCCTCATGGGAGTACCCCATAGATTTTCTCGTCATTCATTCAAAGGATCCTACCAAAGGCCATCCTGTCATTTTGGGAAGACCTTGGCTAGCCACAGCCAATGCATTTATTGGTTTTAAAGAAGGAGAAATGACCATCTCAAATGGTCTCTCTATCCAGAAGCTCACCATTTACCCTCCATCTCAACCTATTATGGAGAAACTATGGTGGCTTGAATGTCCATATGAGAACAAGGACTGGGAATAACCCATATTTCCAAGTGACCTTGCATGGGCACTTCAGGAGAACACAATAGAAAATGTGCTAAACTAGTTTATTTCTGCTATCACATGTGTGGATTTTACACAGCCTTTTCCCAATTTGAATACATGTTTGGGGAATAATTTCAAGAACAATTAGACCCATCCATTTTGTCTTCGACATATTTTATTTACGAGATAGATGAGTCTGCCATGTCTTACACTATGCCCTACGAGATTAGTCCAATAATTTTTTACATATAAATTCTGAGCTAGATGCAGACCAACAAAAACAGTTAGTAGATATCCTTAAAGAACAATCAGGAGCATTTTCCTGGGAATACACTGACATGAAGGGTATACACCCTGACACATGCATCCATCACATATATACCCAGAGGGAAGTAACACCTGTTAGGCAACCCCAGAGAAGGATGAACCCAACACTTAAAGATATAGTCAAGGAGGAGATCCAAAAGTTGTTAAATGTCGGATTTATCTATCCCATCTCCAATAGTAAGTGGGTATCCCCGCTTGTAGTGGTTCCAAAGAAAGTGACCAGGAAATGGAGAATTTGTATTGATTTCCAGGAACTCAACAAAGCCACTCTGAAAGACTACTTTCCTCTTCCTTTCATTGACCAAGTTCTATATACCTTGTCCAAAAAAAGTATTTCTCCTTTCTAGATGGGTACAATGGGTACAATCATATTCTTATAGCACCCAAGGACTAGGAAAAGACTACCTTTACTTGTCCTTGGGGCACCTATGCCTATAGGGTCTTACCATTCGGATTGTGTAATGCTCCTGCCACTTTTCAACGAGAAGTATTAGAGATATTTGCCGATATTATTCATGATTGTGTGGAAGTCTATACGGATGACTTCACAGTCTATGGCAACACTTACCAGGAAGCCTTAGACAATTTATAAAAAATTCCTCATCTGATGCCAAGAAATGAACCTATCTCTAAGTCATGAAAAATGCAAAATGTTGTTAATTGAGGGAGTGGTTCTAGGACATCATGTTTCATCTGAAGGGATAAAATTCGATCCTACAAAGATTGAGGTCATCATCATACTTTCACACCCCAAGACTCAGAAAGAGGTGAGAAGCTTTCTTTGACATGCCCTATACTACCGGTGGTTTATTGAAAATTTTACGAAGATTGTTGAACCTATGTTTAGATTACTAATAAAAGATGTTGATTTTGTTTGGACTGAGCAGTGTCAAACTTCCTTTGAAACCCTTAAAGCTAAGCTGTCTGTGGCACCGTTTCTTAGAGGGACCAATTGGACTCTCCCATTTCATATATCCACTGATGCTTCCGACACCGCAATAGGAGGGGTATTAGGGAAGAAAGAGGACCAGCAGTCCTATGCCATTTATTTTTTGAGCAAGAACTTGTCCCCTATCGAGTTGAACTACACAGTCACCGAGAAGGAATTCTTGGTTGTTGTTCATGCTATTAACAAGTTTCGTCATTACATTACAGGTTATGAAGTATTTGTACATACCGATCATTCCACCATTAGACTCCTCATGAATAAACTTATAACTAATGTCCGAGTGACTAGGTGGCTTTTGTTATTGCAAGAATTTAATATCACTATGCTTGACCGACCTGGAAAGGATAATGTAGTAGCTGACTTTCTTTCCCAAATAAAAAATGAGGATGATGATATCCCTGTAGATGTTAGTTTCCCAGACGAGCACCTCTTTGCCCTTTTTGTCAATACCCCATGGTTTGCAGATATGGAAAACTATCTGGCTACTAGGAAGTTACCTTCTCATTTGTCACCTCATGAAAAGAGGAAAATTATTACACATAGTGCTAATTACTCTCGGGTTGCTCATGATATTTTTCGCACAGGTCCTGATTTGATTATTCGCAAATGTGTTAGAGAGGACAAGGTACCTGAAATACTATGAAGTTGTCATGATGGACCATGTGGTGGTCACTTTTCTAACAAACGTACAACATATAAGGTGTTACATTCAGGTTACTATTGACCTAGCATTTTCAAAGATGTTGCCAGATATGTGAGAAGTTGTGATAGTTGCCAAAGGATAGGAAGACCTACGTCAGCTGACGAAATTCCTTTTCATGCCCAAGTTATGATAGAACCCTTCAAAAAATGGGCCCTCAACTTTGTAGGACCAATTTCACCCATGTCCCATATGAAGAACTATATTTTGGTTTGTACGGACTATGCCACCAAATGGGTAGAGGCAAAATCCCTATTCAAGGCTACAGAGAAGTCTATTGTTGAATTTATCTATGAAGACATATTTAACCTCTTCGGTGTCCCTCATGAAATTGTTACCGACCAAGGCACTCAATTCACTTCTAAGTTGATGAAAGAGATAACAAAGAAATATGGAATTAAACATTGTAAATCTTCTCCATACCAACTGCAAGCCAATGGTCAGGTAGAATCTACAAAAAAAGTTATAGAATCCATCTTGACCAAGAATGTTCAATTGCATCACCGATATTGGGATGATAGACTCTCAGAGGCTTTGTGGGCATACCCCTTATGAGCTAGTGTATGAGAAACAAGTACTTTTACCAATAGAATTCCAATTAAGGACCTTATGTATTGCCGCAGAATTAGGATTGAACCTAGATGAGGCTCAAAAGAAACAAGCCCTACAATTGAATGAGTTGGATGAAATCAGGCAAGATGCCATCCAACGGAAAATATTAGTCCAAAACCAGAGGAGCAAGTGGCATGACAAGTTTATCAAGAAGAAACACTTCCAACCTGGTGATTGGGCTCTATTGTTTGATTCTTGATTCAAAACCTTCAAAGGGAAACTTACCACCCACTGGTTGGGCCCTTACGAGGTAGACACTATATATGACAATGGAACTGTAAAAATTAAAAAAATTGACGATGGACAAGTCTCCTTTGTGGTAAATGGACACCGATTTAAATTTTATCATAAGCCCATTTCCAGAGAATATTTTCTACAGGTCATGTCAACTGACAAGGTATTGGGCTTAGTAGATGGGGAAGTCCCCCCTTGTTCTTGAAAAAGTTTTCTGAATTTCCTACTGTATATATGTAAATAGTTTTTGAATTTTGTTAATAAGACAATTCTGAATATTTCTATAAGTATTTATTTCACCAAGAGTACACAGTTTCAAGGATCTTTCCTCAAAACATTGTTATACTTGAATTTTGTGTCTGTTAAAGCATCAAATGAATATTGACTTACTCTAATTAGCCATATTTTTGCAAAATTATCATTTTTAGGCATTCTAAAGTAGTTTATCTTGAAACTCTTCACCATTGTATAAGGAAGTGATGCCATAACTATCAAGCCTAGAGGTCTCTCGTACAGTTTTTCCAAGAAACATGAGTAAGTGAGTCAAGTGTCTTTATCAAAGAGTAACAAGGAGTTCTAATTAGCGGTTAGTCATGGAAACATCACAATAACTACAAAAGAAGAAAGTAAGTTGAGCCTAGAGATACCTTTCTGTTCTTTCTCAATGGTACCATCCACTACACACTAAATAGCTTGATTATATCATATCTTTAGATAGGCCACATCTGCTTAAGTACCCCTTACATCGGGACAATCACTAAGTAATATAACGGAAAGTCATCCTCTAACATAAATACCATTCCAATTGAAAAAAGAGAAAGAAAAATTATTTTCAGAGTTGTTCCCCCATCTTCTTGCATAAGAAATCTTATACTAAAATCTTAAAGGATGGAGGGTCAGTCTCTAAGGGTTTAAGAGGCTAACCTGTCGGGATATTGAACAGGTCTGTTGGTAGCGGGTATCTGCCTGTGGTATGACTAGGTAAACCCGCCGAAGTACTAAACAGACTTGCTGATAGCGGGGCATTCTACTTAGCGAGGATGGTAATCGGACAAAAATAAATAATAAATTTAAACTTGTCCTGATGTACAGAATTACTTGCAGACAAAGCTGACATGAAGAATGTGTGGTTAAGTTAAGGTCAATGAACTCCATCAACTTGCCATTGGGAAATCACTCTAAGAATATCTTGAAACTCTCTTGCCTACCTCTTCTTATCTATATATAGGATATCTTATCCTATAGGTGGGGCCATCTTCTAACCGTCTCGTCAAACCAATCTGTGAAATTTTATCTTTACACTTGACATACTATAAATATTCGGCTATTGGGGGATGCTGATTGGTTTCCTATACTTTTGATTGTGAGGTGTCACAATACTTAGGTGTGGGGGAGGGGTTCATGAGCTAACAAATGATCATCGCCTAGAGAAATAAGTCATATTATGTTTGAAATGTTTAACTCCTATGTGCTATAAGTTACTGAACATATACTTAACAGACCACTCTTTATCAGTTTATCTTTCATTACAAGTTGCATATTGCAGGTTTGAAAATACATGTTTTTTCTTGCTATACCCTGTTCATTGTAGTTTTTTACATTATATGTCATATGCAAGAGGGTCGCGTGAGCATGATGGCAAAATCAACAACCAGGGAACATTCTGACTATGCTCATTTACCACTGTGATTGTCAAAAAAAATTAATTTGCAGGCTATCCATTACAGGAAGTGAAAATGTATTTAACACAGAGGTACTGGATGAAGTATCGTATGAGGTGCCAAACAAAGTGCCATGTGAATTACACAGCAGTAACTGTCCTAGATTCCAGGTAACCATAACTCAATTACATTCAATTGAATTAGTTGCAGACATTGATTGTAGATGATCCATATGTTTATGATCAAGTGTCCAAGTCAAAAGACTTGGACATTGATCTAACCATGCATCATTAAATTGCCC
>ML794022.1:114054-135222 GCA_009831015.1 Picea engelmannii
ATATATATATATCACTCTTATTTCTTATAAAATTTTAAATTATTAATTTTAATATATTTAAGATAAATTAATTAAATATGTTTCTTATTTCTTATAAAATTTTAAATTATTAAGTTTAATATATTTAAGATAAATTAATTAAATATGTTTATAATTTATTTGAAATTTTATTTATATAAAATATTTTAAAACTAAAATTTTATGACAAAACTATATACACTACTCGATTATATTAAAACCAACATTATTACAAAACTACAAATTTATTTACAAAATAATTCATACTTATATATTTAAGTAATTAAATAGGTATATATATCCATCACTTTTATTTCTTAGCTTGTTTTTATTCAATAGAATTTAGTTTTTCAAAAAACAATACAAAATATATATATATATATATATATATATATATATATATATATATATATATCAAATAAGTATATATATCCATCACTTTTATTTCTTAGTTATATATTCATTATTTTTATTTCTTAATTTATTTTTATTTAATCTAATTTTATTTTCCAAAAAATAATACACTATTTTTTTGCATTAATAATATTAACATAATATACTAGATATTTTAATTAATATAATTAACATAATATACTAGATATTTTAATTAATATAATTAACATAAGATAGAAAGAAAATGTAAAAAAAAAAATCAATAAGGAAAATCATGCACAAATAGTAAAACTTTTGAACTTCAACTTGATTCTTCCCATGAGAAGTGTTCTTTTCAAAACTGACCAGGATTAACTTTATACATTTATGTGAATGACTTTTATAAACTTCTCATTTTTAATGTTTTTATTAAGTCGGTGTTTTATATCATATTTTTATTAAGTCAATGTTTTATATCATATATTTGAAAGGAAAAATATTTTTCTATCATTAACTTAAAAATTTCTGTATTTAAAATGTAATGGAATTATTTAAATAAATATCTGTATTTAGAATTGTATTTAGAATACAATGGAATTACTTAAATGAAAATGATGTATATTTGAGAGAGACCAGAAAAGATTTTTTATTTTTTATTATTATTTTAATGTTTTGAAAAAAATTCTGTATTTAAAATGGAATTATTTAAATGAAAATGATGTATATATGAGAAGAAAGAAAGAAAAAAAAATTATTATTATTTTAATGCTTTAAATAATTTGTTATTATTAATTTTATATCTTTTATTATTATTTTAATGATGTTACAAGGACATAACCATGTAAAAAGCTTCTCAATGCAAAAATCAGATAACAAAACAGAGAAAATTACAAAAATCACATAAAACAAGAAAGAGAAAATGACGAAGATCACATAAAACACAGGAAAGAGAAAATGACAAAGAAGTGACGGTGACGGTGACGTAGGGCAAAGACTTTCTCACCTGGTGACCTTGCCTAAAAATATATTGGGAATTTGGGATTCCAGATCTCTATGTCTGCCTCGGCTCTCATATTCCTGACAACCCGTCTCCTTTAGCTTACCACCGCCGTGTTATTTAGACACTCTGTTGCTCTACTCTGCATTAGCATGGCGTTAGTGAATACACGACCTCATGCCCTTATGCTCCCTTTCCCTGCTCAGGGTCACATTCAGGCCATGATGCAGCTCTCCAAGCTTTTATATGCTCGAGGCTTCTATATCACGTTTATCAATACCGAATACATACAAGAGCGCCTCGAGGCATCCGGATCGGTGGACTCCGTTAAATCTTGGCCCGATTTCAGATTTGAAACTCTTCCAGACGGGCTACCTCCTGAGCATGGCCGGACCTCCAACCTAGCCGAGCTATGTCGGTCCTTCGCTGATAACGGCCCTCTGCATTTCGAGAAGCTGATTGACAAGTTGAAACATTCACAACCAGACGTTCCTCCAGTTACATGTATTATCTCAGACGGGGCTGTCTCGTTTCCACAGAAAACTGCGAGGAAGCTAGCAGTTCCAAGAGCATCCTTCTGGACGGACAGTGCTTGCGGCTTCTGCGCTTATTTCTTCGCCCCTCTTCTGGTTGGCAAAGGTCTTATCCCTGGCAAAGGTATATTAACTCCCTCTCCAACTGTTTTAGCTCTACGCTGATTTCTGGTACCAACTCTCTATACATTCCTTATGGCAAAGACAGCTTGCTTGCTTACTGTAGCTGCTATGATATGTTATTGTGTGTTGCAGATGATGACAGGTGTTTAACGAATGGATGCATGGAACAAATAATCACCTGCATTCCTGGAATGCCCCCTTTGCGTGTCAAAGATCTGCCCACCGCATTGCGAAACAAAGACATGTTGGAGATTGTTACAAGTGAAGCGCAGGCCGCTCTGGAAGCCGATTTAGTATTACTTAATACCTTTGATGAGCTTGATCGTCCTATACTCGACGCACTCCTAAAACGACTTCCAGCCTTGTATACAATAGGCCCTCTTGTTTTACAGGCAGAATCTGGAAATGATAGAGTATCTGGCATCTCTGCAAGCTTGTGGACTGAAGAGACAGGCTGTGTTCAATGGTTGGACTGCCAGAAGCCCTATTCAGTTATTTATGTTTGCTTCGGAAGCGTAGCTGTTATGTCTGACCAGGAACTCTTAGAGTTAGCGTGGGGTTTAGAGGCTAGCAAGCAGCCTTTTCTGTGGGTTATTCGTCCTGATCTCATTCATGGAGACTCTGCCGTGCTGCCATCTGAGTTTTTAGAGAAAGTGAAGGACAGAAGTTTCTTGGTGAAATGGGCGCCTCAGATGAAAGTTCTAACACATCGTTCAGTGGGAGGCTTTCTGACTCATAGCGGATGGAACTCCACGCTGGAGAGTATCTGTGCTGGTGTACCCATGATATCGTGGCCCTTCCTTGCGGAGCAACCGACTAACAGGAGATTCGTTAGCGGAGTGTGGAATATTGGAATGGCAATGAATGAAGYTGTGAGGAGAGAAGATGTTGAAGACATGGTAAGGAGATTGATGAGTGGGGAGGAAGGGAGGCGAATGAGGAAGAGAAYTGGTGAGTTGAGAGAWGAATCGATGAGAGCAGTGGGAAAAGGAGGATCTTCTTACAATAACACGGAGAAGTTTCTGAAGGAAATACAGATGGGACTGATAGACTCTTGATACATGTATGATGAAAGGTGCATAATTTCTTTGTTTAGTCTTTTGAAATACGATTTTAGGATAAAGACCAGAGCATACGTAAATGTAAAGATCCGATCAYATATTCAGGGTATTTCATATATATATATATATATATATGAAATGTGGATATGGACRAATATAGATACTTTATCTTAACGAGTAACCCTGGATCAGAAGTTGAAGATAAAATTCTTGCGATGTTTCTGGTGGGTCGTAGGTATAAAAAATAGACAGTTATAACTTTTTGTTTTTAATCAAATATTCATATGAAATGAAGGCATAAAAACATATAAGGATAGAGTCATCTCGTTTATCATTTTACAGCAATCCAATAACGGAGCTAGATAAATACAAGTACCAATTTCATGTATCTCATCTTACATCCTATACAGAACCCTATCTTAGATCCTATACAGAACCCTAAATTTCATTTATTAAGTGTATGCTATAACAATATTGATAAATATAAATACTAATTCCATGCATTTCATTTTACATCAATTATATATAGAAACCTTAAGATTAAATGTTAACTTAAAAGTGATTGGAACTCTTACATTGAGTTATATGTCAAACTCTTGACATTAACTGTTAATTTAAGTGGATGTAATGCAGTTTGCTTCTTCGATGCTCACTTCAAACTAGAGCTTTTAAAAAAAATAATATCTGATTAATATGAACGTATATATAAGAAATTTTCATACGGTATAATATTAATATGTTTATTACAGATAATAAAAATGGATTTTACATATAACGTTCATTCAAAGAATGATCCTTTAACTGTGCATTTTTTTTGCAATTTAAAGTATGAATCAAAGATATTGGTTTATGAAACAAAAAGTTGCATTCTAATGTTTAATTATTATCAAGAAATAAACATTATATACACCAAAATAAATTCAATTTCAAAAAGATGGTTGTTTTTTGGTTAATCTTTACATAACATTCATATAATGGGAAATATAATTATTCACCAATCACATATATATACTAATCTATATAAAATATATATATTGAGGTGTACATACTTTACTTCTTTAAAGATTTGAACTTGTAATTTTTTAGTAAGAAACATATATTCTTAACCATTTTTTAAAGATTTGAACTTGTAATTTTTTTACTAAGAAACTTATATTCTTAACCATTTGGTGGTGGTACTTCCTCTCATTTTCTACTAAGGGTAAACCCTAAAATCTTCAAGGCACAAGGTAACAATACGGCTCTAAACTGTTACAAGAATTTACTCACAACAATGCTCAAATGTTATAGCTGCATCTCTTTATCTCTACAACTCTCTAGTTCACACAAGAAGTGCCTCACATAAAGTGTTTGAGATTTGAACACACATCATCAAGAACACATTTGTGATTGTTACTCCCACTTTGCTACCCATGGTGGCTTTTTTATCACAAATACTTTTTATTTTGTTGTAGTCTGAACATTTTAAGTTTTGGACTTTTGGGGGGGATATTTTTTGTTTAATTTTAGTTGAAATCAGGTGAGAAATTATTGGATCTGTAAATTTGAGTGACTAAGTTCATATAATCTCAGTTCCTTATGGATTTTTTAGCACCCTAAATTCATTTATGCATTTAAAAATGCAATTTCAACAACATAAAATTATGATTTAGTCCAAAAAAATTTGACCCAATTATGACTAAAAGAGGCAAAACTTAGAATGTTTAGACAAGCCCTTTTACTTCCAAATCAAACTATATATATATATATATATATATATATATATATATATATATATATATATATATATAAAATCCTTTATTCTATCATAATAATTTCAAACAAACTCTTGGGAAGAGGTTTAATTCTACAAAATAATTTTAAATAAATTGGTTTCATTAAAGAGGTAGATTTAATAATTTAAAACTCAAAAGTATTGAGTAAAAAGGGAAATTCTATCTACAAAATTAATAACTTTGAAAATTATAAATTTTTGTGGAGATACAAAATAAAAATTCCAAATGTTGGGATATGTAACTTTTATTTGTTTTTGGTGTTATCATATGGTGTGATCATATTTAATTATTGATTTTATTGGTTATTATTAGGTAGATTTTTACTCTCTACTACAAGGAGTCTTTTCCTAGCTTTTAGGAGGTTGTTAAGGTCTAGTTGGTTTGAGAGATTCTTTCGAACTAGTTAGCTTCCTTGTTTGGTGTGAGATAAAGATATTTTCTCAACGGATGGATCAAGGTAGTTGTCTATCTTGAGACAATATTTCTTGTATTTATATGTACTCTATTAGTTATTTAATAGAATATCAATCACAATTTTGTAGTGTGTAATTATTTGTACTCTCATTAGTTCATTTTCCAATTTCCAATATGGTATAAGAGCATGACTGGGCTTGACTCCCTCACAAAAAGGCCCAGGAGAAATAAAATCCTACGTGGAGGAATAGATTCATGTAGATTAAGACCTCTTTGGTTTGAGAGATTTTCTCGAACTAATTAACTTCCTAATTTGATGTGAGATAGAAATATTTTCTCAACGAATGGATCAAGGTGGTTGTCTATCTTAAAACAATATTTCTTTCTTGTATTTATATGTAATTGTTTAATAGAATGCCAATCACTCGCTCACAAAAGGGCCCAGGTAAATGGAAGAGAAATAAAATCCTTCGTGGAGGAATAGATTCATGTAGGTGAGAGAGTAGTGTGTTGTTTGTGAGTGTGCATGTTTGTCCATCCGGCTAAGGAAAGCTGTTGTGAGTCATGTTCTATAGAGAAACACAAAATGAACTAGAAAATTGTGTTCTGGGCAAGAGAGGATAGGTGAGCTGTTGATTGAAGAAGCTATCACAGCTTGTACAGAAGAGTGAGGAAGCTCAAGTCGTTAATTCAGTCATCCATTTGAAGAAGAGTCGTCACGTGGAGCTGGAGCTGTTTTTCTTGAGTTGATTCGAAAGGTCCACAGGTCGAAGTGCGCGGAGAAAGGGAAATGCATCAGTCACTGTGTCATTGAATTTAGTGGAGTGTGAAGATTTTGAGGAAATGATGCAAATATGGCAGAAGGAAGCAAAGGCTATGAGGAAACCACAAGTCATGGACATGATTGGGAAATTGTATCTCTTACTGCATCGGCTTACGCTGCAGCCCCAGGGCCAAAGAATCTAGAAGAATATCGAAGTGAAAATGAGAGTGATGTAAATGTGAACGAAAATAAATCTCCCATACATGATGTCGGGTCCAGTTCATCTATTTCCACTTATTACAGAGACGCTTCTGTTGAATTTGTTGCGATGGAGCGATTGATTTCCATCAATGGAATCCTTAGCAAGTTATCTCGTCCATGAGTCAAATTTTGATCGTGATGTAGAGAGGTTATCAAAACAATTTCATACTTTTTATTGTTTTCAAAGGAGTGGCCCACCGATCGAATCCCCAACAGAACCCCGATGATGATGTTATTTTGGTATCAGGAAGGCCAAAAGGATGTACTAGCTATCCAGCTCTTCCAAGAGGTATCATACAAGTGGAAAACAATGTGCCACGACGTCGTGTGGGACGTGGTAACACCCTTGAGGGGCGCTCTTTCCCTTCGTTTTCTGGTTGTGAGCGATGGGAACAACCAGGAATGGATGTCGACCACCAATATAATACCCGCTAACTGGAGGGCAGGGGTAGTATACAACTCCGACATTGAGCCCAATTAATTCGTTAATGTGGATTTTAGAATAGCATACTATATTCACTATTTCCAGTTAGCAAGAAAGTTCTTGTCGATTATATTATTCCATGTGAATTTTATAACTTGGAGGTTTTCCGACCCACGATTATTGATTTTTTCTCTAATTGTTGTAATGGTTTGATGATGTGTAAGGGGGTTTCGAACCGATGAAAAGGAATCTGAGCCAATAGAAGTCAAATGCTAGATTTGGGGAAGGCATATGTGAGGCTAACACCAGATTATGATATATTGGATGCAGCTTTGAACCATGAGCGTGTGATGGTCTTGAGAAGAGGAATGACAACAGAGGTAGCTGGGACCATCGTAGTGATTGGCGTGGATCCCAAGGATGTGAAGAGAAAACCTACAATCAAGTTACAATTTTTTTTTTATTGCAGTTTGAATTGTTTTATTTAACAAGTTGATAGTATGTTTGGATATCTCCGAGGCTATAGAGGCTATAATGTTGATGGAGAATCCACATTCTCCATCGGAAAAATCTTTGACCGAGGTTAAATTAAATATGTGTTTTTTTTGAATTTATTTGGAGTTGTGAAGAGAAACATGTTGAGCTTTTTCAACTCAATGTGTGATGTATTGCTAGATATGATTAATCTAACAATTTTCTTTGGAAACTCCATAGAAGTGTAATGGTTTTGTTAGAGTTGACTACTCTAACAAATCGCAGGTGAATCCAAGATAATGAAGACATTTGTGATGTAAATCATTCCTTAGTCTCTTTTGTAAAGGGAATTTGTTGGAATGATAAGAAGAAAGAACAAATATGTTGTTCTCAAAAAACAAAGAGATTAGTCCAAGGGAAGGTAGTGACAACAAAAATCGTGTGGAAATAGCAGGAGTGCAGAAGCAATAGTATGATTGTAGAAAAACAAAGTAAAATGAATCGAATAAAATAGACTTGTGACAATTTCTTAATGTGAGTCACACATTGTTTTTAGCAAGTCTATGTTGTAATGTTTATTATGAAGTATTGGTCCTAGAAATGTTTGATTATGTACCTGGTATCTGCATGAAATGGAATATGTAATGTATGTACCTATATATATGTAACGTGTAAAGGGAATATTGTTGTAAGACTTGACTAGGCATGCATAATCCTTTGTCATGTATCCCTATTGATTTGTAGTGTTGAAACCTCTATTAAAGAGTTCGTTGACCCTTGTAGGAGTGAGTTGTATCATGGGTCAGTTGAATGCTCTATGAGTGGACCATTTTAGTTGTGGACTTTGGGAGGTACCTAGAAACCATGAGTTTTACATTCATCAGGAGTTTATCAATAGGTTGAATAAACCACGTACCTGAAGGAAATACTACTAAACCGGCGGTTGCAACAACTGATGACCTATGCATTCTGGTGGTTGGTTGTCTGTTTATATGGACTTTGGCAGTTTGGTGATGCGTGATCGAGGTACGAACATAAAGTATTAGGTTGGACCAGACATGAAATTTGTTGATCAGGAGGTGCTTCGATTCAGAGGACTCTGTGATGATGAAGACCTGACCTGCCGATTGTAAAGACAAGTAGTCGCTAAGGGGGAGTGTTGGTATATGTAACTCTCACTTGTCTTTGGTGTGATAACATTTAATTATTGATTTTATTGATCATTATTAGGTAGAGTTATTGTAGTGTCCCCAAGGTCGAGCCCTGTTGTAAACCATGTTTTGAAAGGAATCGTAATTATGTTTTATAGGCTGGTGAGCCAAGTTTGTATAAGCTGGAGGTTTATGTGTTGTTAGGTCAGGGAGCCTGAGTGTTGAAGGCCAGGAGCCTGCTGTTGTATATGTAATCACGCAGAACGTTTAATAAAATATAAACATCGCTAGGTGCAGACCGACCATGATGAATGAGTGAAGGGGGATTGAGCATCCACAGAGTGGGCAAGGAATTAGGGGCTGGAAGGTGGGAAAGGGGCTAAGTGTTGAGCCTAGGGGCTAATCCTAGGGGGCTTAAGCCTGGGAATAATATTTTAATATTCTTCCAAAAGTTATGTGCATCATATGTTTTTATCCTAAGTCCTTTTGGAAGGACACGTGAATTCCCAAGTGGTGGGAGGAACGTGTGCTAGTGGAACGCATGCAGTTCCATGGGTGACAAGTGTCAACCCTGGTGCATGCGAATAAAAATGGTCAGGGTGAGTCGTGAGCGGAGGCCATTCCATTCCTTTCAATTCTATTCTGATTCCCATTCCACTGGATTGTATGAATGTGTACAGAGCTCTGAGCAGTATGACTAACCTGACTCCTATAGAGAACCTTGGGGGAGACCCTGTGACTGGAATGTCTGTGTCTGATTCTGAGAAATCCCGTGCGTGTAACCCCATATTAGGAGAATCCTGTGCCGAATTCGGGGAAGACTCTTTGCTGGATTCGGGAAAGATGAGCAAGCCTATGCAAGCATTCCCTATTCCGAAGCCGTGACTATGAAGCCATCCTGTGATTGCCGAATCCAGTTTTTGGAAAGCCTGTGTCTGTTTTCCCGTGGGATTGTCGAGACTACGCAGTACTGGACTGTGTGAGGCTTGTTGGCCTATGAGCGACTCCCTCCAGGTGAGAGAGTGCACAAGGGAAGGAGAGAACTCCTGAAAGAAACCCTGTAGCTGCCATAGAGCCCGGAGACTTCCGGTCCGGTCTGTTCCTGTAACCCAAGGTAAGGGAGATTGGCAGCCGAAGGACTGTCCAAGTGACAGAGAAGGTGCGTTCTCCTGGGGTGGAACAGGCATGTGGGGAATGAGGGTCTGTGGGCAATGAGCGTGGGAGATTCCTGGGAGAGTATTCTATCTTTGTGGTTGTGTGTAACTGTTTTCCCTGTAACCTCAGCCTGAGCCTAGATTCCTTGCCTTGGGGTGGAGCTTAGTCCCAGCTCAGGGGGTGACCCACTGCTGAGTTGATGAGCAGTGCGGTCTAAGGCTGGGAGGTTCATGGAAGGCCTGCATTTGGTTGGTGGATTCCGCCATTGTTACAAGAGAAGTGTCTAACTATGTTTTATCACATTTTATCATGTCTCCACTGTAAATGTTATCATGTTTTCCACTGTGTATACAAATTAATATGGAATGCTATGGATTGTTTAATGATAGCAGTAATGATATGTTTTACTCTGAGTTAAATGTGTTTATTTGTTTAAATGCATTGGATATATGATATCTGTATGATCTTTGTACAAATGGTGCTACAAATTGGTATCAGAGTGATTAAACGTAGTATCAGAAAGTGGCGTAGCGGGTGCACTACAGTTTGGTATTAGAGCGATTAAACATAGTATCAGAAAGTGGCGCAGCGGGTGCGCTAGAAATTGGTATCAGAGCCAAGGTTTCGACACTGAGCCTAGATGGGCCAGTGGAACGGTCTTTGGACCGAGAATACGAAGAGAAATTGGGTCTGGAGGACCAAATTTCGGACCTTGGTTTGTTCCAAAGTGTCAGGTAGTTGCTTGACCATGCTTACTAGCTCAGGAAGTATAGCGGCGAGTGAAACCGCAGCTGGTGTGGTCTATGGCCACGGGGAGACAAGTCTCTACACCAATGGTGTTAGAACCTTAGGATCTGTTCAGGAGGGAAGGTGAGCCCTCGTGACTGTCGGATCTAGAAAAATGTGTGTAGGAATTAAAATTCCTTTTGAAATACCCAGGAATGTGGAAATCGCGACATGCGAAATTCCGAATTGGTTAGGAACCGTCTGAGCCGTCAGATCTCGGCCGGAAAAACTGTCATCCGTAGGATCTGTCGAGAGATGTCCGAAGGTTAAACCTCAGAGACTAGGGGCGAAAGCTCCGAAATAGATCTAGACCGTCCGAAAGATGGAGGACACATGTCGTGAGATTTCCCATTTCGGGAAATCAGGAATCGCGATATCAGGAGTCACGAAGGAGGTCAGGAATTTTCATGGTAAAAGTCCCAGGAACGATCTGAGCCGTCCATCAGTTGGGACACGTAGGCGAGATTGGGAGCCCATCGACATATCGGGGTTCGGCGTTTCGCGAATCCTGAGGACATATGTGTTTCGGCATTGGAAAGTTCGAAACCCCGATAGGAGGTATGACTATGGTCATATAAGGGGAGGTCGTTTGAACCAGGAGTCTAGCCCAGAGGGCTAACGAGAGTTAGAGCGCATCGGCATTTGGAAGCCCAAAACCCCAAAAGGATCGAGACTTTCCATGGTGGAAACCCCGGAGCAGTCGTGGGTCGTCCGATTTGAGATGGCCACGTGTTGAGAGATTACCCGTTTCGGAAAATCGGGGATTCGGGAGTTCCGTTGACAAAGAACTCGGACTCTCGTCGTGATAAATCCCGACCATACTGTCGAGACGTTAGCATGTGGCTAAGTCCCGATGAACGAACGAGATTCTTTCGGAGGATCTCAGAGTGTGTGATGACCGTTAGATGTGAGGAAGAGATGTCGGCTTTAAGTCGGGGTGCGAATGTGCATTAAGATAAATAACGAGTAGATCTGGACGACCAGAGTCCACCCGCCCAGATCTACGGCTGAGGTTTCATTCTGGAGCCCCCTTGTTGTTCTACCTTTAGCAGTGGGGGGGGGGGTCTGGAATCGGACGTGCAACTCTCGAACAGTTGAGATTAATTCACCTTGATCAACGATGCTCAGGTGAATTTCGGATCCCCCTTTCCATTCTGCCTTTAATGGGGGGGCGGGGGGGTCCGGAATAGTGTGGCGTGTGAAATGGGGCCCCCTCTGCTACCTGTACTCCACTTAAAGGTGTGCGATGCAATTGATGTCATAGATCTGAGAAAGATCTTACCATTGGATTTTTCTAGGAATGGACGTGGACACATGGAGATGTACCACGTGCCAGTGGGACGAGGAGACAGGCGAGAGTGGTGGGACCCGATGACGTCGTTAAAATCGACGTGGACCGTCCTAAGCGTACCACATGCCACGGTGGTGAAGGGCGACAGCTGTGCTGTGGGCTCGGAGAATAAAGTAATTCGTGATTTCAGGGACTCACGAGATTAGGGCATGGGAGCTCGACATTGAAACTCGCGAAGTCGCGAAGTAGCGAGAACGAGAGGAGAAAAGTCAACATCGCTTCTCGGGGTTTCGTGAAAGGGAGGCACCAGGGTTGGATGCCACAACTCACGAAGGTGTGAATAGCGAAGGGTGCTAGCACTTAGCCCTAGACTATGGTCATGCGTAGCAGACGCTAGCAAGGAGGGAGCCATACCCGTGTTGCATCTTGGGTATCGACGGTTAGAGGAAATGAGTCGAGGGTCTTTGACTCACAAACTCGCGAGATTGCGAGTTGCAAAAAGCGTGACTCTGGTTACGAATATCTAACTGTTGGATCTTCGTGGACCAAAAACCCGAAGTCCCGGGTACCGAAAACCCGAAGGCCAAAAATCCTAAAATGCCGAAAACGAAAGTTTCGAAAACCCAAAAATTGCAGAGCCGAGCAGAGCTCGGAAAAGTCGTGAAATTAAAAGATTTTCTTAACATTGATTGTTATGACAGATGAGGAATTGTCAAGAAACAAAGGCCTGACAAATTCTAATCCTCTGCACATTTGTATTGCAGAAGGTTGACGAGTGCCAGAACTGATTTGAATTGCCACAAAGCGCAAAGAAATGGAAGAGACACATAATTCTTCCAGTTTAGAAAACGAAGCTCAGAAGAGATAGCGTGGAACTTTTGGTATGAAGAGTGCGCATGTCCAACGCAAGGAGTGCTTATAGACGGAACTTGTTTTAAGTTCGAAAGACTCCAGGAGACGAGCTTAGAGGGTGCCAGGAAGACACCAGAAAGTCTTTTGGAAAACACTGAAGGGTCAAGTCCCTTTGAGATTGATTAAGTTAAAAGCTCTGAGAGAAACAGAGCAAGTTCACACGCCAAGCGCAAGTGTGCGATAAGGTGAAGTTAAAATTTCACTAACCAAAGCTCGGAAGGGAAAACACCATCGAAGCCTTCGAATTATTCGAAATCCTTCAAGTTAGGGAGGAAGTCAATTCTAGAAGAATTGATGCCAAGATATTTGGAAAGAAGTCATTTAGAATTTGAACGAACGGTCAGAATTCTCCGTGGAGAACTCGCGAAATCGCAAGGACCGTAAGATAGCCAAAAGTTGGAAGGTGGTTAGTGGATGGAGAAACTCACCACTCTAGGATCCAGAATAAAGTGGGTCATTGATCGTGGTTGGTTTGAACCGTTAGATCATTTCATAAATTCAGGGATCGTGAACTTGGAGCGCAGGCCAAATTCTTGGTCACTCCAAGTCCCGAATCGCGAAAAGAGATTAACAAGGATAGAATCGGACGGTGGAGTGCTTCCAGGAAGAAGTGCCAAAAACCCGTGAGTCGTCGGATCCAGCCAAATGTGAGGAAGATAACGCTAAGAGTTATTCAGTACTCGAAGTCTCACGGGAGGTATTGAACCGTTGATCTCAGGGAAGATCGAACCGTTGATTCCTTTCATCGGGAATTCAGAGAATCAAAAGTTGGGAGAACAGAGGAAGTTGTTCTCAAAAATCCTAAAACGCAAACTTACGATTCGCGAGGAAAGATCTAGACCATTGAATCATGGTGAGTGTCAGCCCTTGATTTGACACACTTGAATTTCATGAAGACGGAAGTTGAAAGAGGGAAGAGAACTTCTTTCTAATTTCGCGAACCGTGAAGTCCCGATTCATGAGAAAAAGGATCCACACCGTTGGATTACGAGGATATTTGAGTTTTTGGATCTAACTCACGTAGATTTCGGAAAACTAGAGACCGGAAGAAAAGTAAGGGAAACTGTTTTTCGAAACCCCGAAACGTGAATTGTCGATTCGTGAGGAATTGACCGAGACCGTCGAACCCGAAAAGCTGTGGACCTTTGATCTGAGGCAACAGGGGTTCAGGAGTTCGAACCTCGGGAGAAAGGAGGAGAGCTAATCCTCGAATTTCTCTAGAGGTCACACCGGTGGAAGTTAAAGGAAGAGCTAGGACGCGCTAGACTCTTGTTTCAGATTTTGGGGATAGAGAGAGTCGAGGGTGACTCATATCGAAACATTCGATACGCAAAATCCTGAAACTCTAATGTTTAATTATTATCAAGAAATAAACATTATGTACACCAAAATAAATTCAATTTCAAAAAGATGGTTGTTTTTTTGGTTAATCTTTACATAACATTCATATAATGAGAAATATAATTATTCACCAATTACATATATACTAATCTATATAAAAAATATATATATTAAGGTGTACATACTCTATTCCTTTAAAGATTTGAACTTGTAATTTTTTTTAGTAAGAAACATATATTCTTAACCATTTGGTGGTGGTACTTCCTCTCATTTCCTACCCAGGGTAAACCCTAGAATCTTCAAAACACAAAGTAACAATACAACTCTAAACTGTTACAAGAATTTACCCACAACAATGCTCAAATGTTATAGCTACATCTCTTTATCTCTACAACTCTCTAGTTCACACAAGGAGTGCCTCACATAAAGTGTTTGAGATTTGAACAGACATCATCAAGAACACATTTGTGATTGTTACTCCCATTTTGCTACCCATGGCGGCTTTTCTATCACAAATATTTTTTATTGTGTTGTTTAGATGTTTTATTTTGTTGTAGTCTGAACATTTTAAGTTTTGGATTTTTTGGGGGGATATTTTTTGTTTAATTTTAGTTGAAATCAGGTGAGAAATTATTGGATCTGTAAATTTGAGTGACTAAGTTCATATAATCTCAGTTCATTAGGGGTTTTTTAGCACCGTGCATTCAAAAATGCAATTTCAACAACATAAAATTATGATTTCATCTAAAAAAATTTGACCAAATTATGACTAAAAAAGACAAAACTTAAAATGTTTAGACAAACCCTTTTACTTCCAAATCAAACTATATATATATAGATAGATAGATAGATAGATATTAAATCCTTTATTCTATCATAATAATTTCAAACAAACTTTTGAGAAGAGGTTTAATTCTACAAAATAATTTTAAATAAATTGGTTTGATTAAAGAGGTAGATTTAATAATTTAAAACTCAAAAGTATTGAGTAAAAAGGGAAACTCTATCTAAAAAACTAATAACTTTGAAAATTATAAATTTTTGTAGAGATCCAAAATAAAAATTCCAAATGTTGGGATATGTAATTTTTATTTGTGGTCGGTGTTATCATATGGTGTGATCATATTTAATTATTGATTTTATTGGTTATTATTAGGTAGACTTTTACTCTCTATTACAAGGAGTCTCTTCCTAGCTTTTAGGAGGTTGTTAAGGCTTAGCTGGTTTGAGAGATTCTTTCGAACTAGTTAGCTTTCTAGTTTGATGTGTCAGGGTAGTTGTCTATCTTAAGACAATATTTCTTGTATTTATATGTACTCTATTAATTGTTTAATAGAGTGTCAATCACAATTTTGTAATGTGTAATTATTTGTACTCTCATTAGTTTATTTTCCAATATAGTATAAGAGCACGACTGGGCTTGACTCCCTCACAAAAAGGCCCAGGTTTGATGCGAGTGTGCATGTTTGTCCATCCGGCTAAGGAAAGCTGTTGTGAATCATGTTCTATAGAGAAACACAAAATGAACTAGAAAATTCTGTTCTGGGCAAGAGAGGATAGGTGAGCTGTTGATTGAAGAAGCTATCACAGCTTGTACAGAAGAGTGAGGAGGCTCAAGTCGTTAATTCAGTCATCCATTTGAAGAAGAGCCGTCACGTGGAGCTGGAGATGTTGTTCTTGAGTTGATTCGGAAGGTCCACAGGTCGAAGTGCGCGGAGAAAGGGAAATGCATCAGTCACTGTGTCATTGAATTTAGTGGAGTGTGAAGATTTTGAGGAAATGATGCAAATATGGCAGAAGGAAGCAAAGTCTATGAGGTATCCACAAGTCGTGGACATGATTGGGAAATTGCATCTCTTACTGCATCAGCTTACGCTGCAGCCCCAGGGCCGAAGAATCTAGAAGAATATCGAAGTGAAAATGTGAGTGATGTAAATGTGAACGAAAATAAATCTCCCATACATGATGTCGGGTCGAGTTCATCTATTTCCACTTATTACAGAGACGCTTCTGTTGAATTTGTTGCGATGGAGCGATTGATTTCCATCAATGGAATCCTTGGCAAGTTATCTCGGCCGTGAGTCAAATTTTGATCGTGATGTAGAGAGGTTGTCAAAACAATTTCATACTTTTTATCGTTTTCAAAGGAGTGGCCCACCGATCGAATCTCCAACAGAACCCCGATGATGATGTTATTTTGGTATCAGGAAGGCCAAAAGGATGTACTAGCTATCCAGCTCTTCCAAGAGGTATCATACAAGTGGAAAACAATGTGCCACGACGTCGTGTGGGACGTGGTAACACCTTTGAGGGGTGCTCTTTCCCTTCGTTTTCTGCTTGTCAGCGATGGGAACAACCAGGAATGGATGTCGACCGCCAATATAATACCCGCTAACTGGAGGGCAGGGGTAGTATACAACTCCGACATTCAGCCCAATTAATTCGTTAATGTGGATTTTAGAATAGCATACTATATTCACTATTTCCAGTTAGCAAGAAAGTTCTTGTCGATTGTATTATTCCATGTGAATTTTATAACTTGGACGTTTTCTGACCCACGATTATTGATTTTTTCTCTAATTGTTGTAATGGTTTGATGATGTGTAAGGGGGTTTTGAACCGATGAAAAGGAATTTGAGCCAATAGAAGTCAAATGCTAGAGTTGGGGAAGGCATATGTGAGGCTAACACCAGATTATGATATATTCGACGTAACTTTGAACCGTGAGCGTGTGATAGTCTTGAGAAGAGGAATGACAACCGAGGTAGCTGGGACCATCGTAGTGATTGGTGAGGATCCCAAGGATGTGAAGGGAAAACCTACAATCAAGTTACAAAAATTTGTTTATTGCAGTTTGAATTGTTTTATTTAACAAGTTGATAGTATGTTTGGATATCTTCGAGGCTATAGAGGCTATAATGCTGATGGAGAATCCACATTCTCCATCAAAATCGGAAAAATCTTACACCAAGGTTAAATTAAATATGTGTTTTTTAAAATTTATTTGGAGTTATGAAGAGAAACATGTTGAGCTTTTTCAACTCAATGTGTGATGTATTGTTAGATGTGAGTAATCTAACAATTTTCTTTGGAAACTCCATAGAAGTGCAAGTAAATGTTTTTGGAATCATAAACATTTTATTATTGAGCTTAGCCAACTTAATCAGAAGTGTAGTGGTTTTGTTAGAGTTGACTACTCTAACAAATCACAGGTGAATCCAAGACAATGAAGTGATAGTGACATTGAATGTCCAATGTCAAACATGTAGAGGAAGACTTCAAACATGTAAACAACTGCAGAAGAGGAAGATGATTTTATGTCTTGTTGATGAGTTGAAGTCCTTCTTGGTAACATTTGTGATGTAAATCATTCCTTAGTCTCCTTTGTAAAGGGAATTTGTTGGAATGATAATAAGAAAGAACAAATATGTTGTTCTCGAAAAACAAAGAGATTAGTCCAAGGGAAGGTAGTGACAACAACAGTAGTGTAGAAATAGCAGTAGTGTAGAAATAGCAGGAGTGCAGAAGCAATAGTATGATTGTAGAAAAACAAAGTAAAATGAATTGAATAAGAAAGACTTGTGACCATTTCTTAATGTGAGTCACACATTGTTTTTAGCAAGTCTATGTTGTAATGTTTATTATGATGTATTGGTCCTAGAAGTGTTTGATTATGTACCTGGTATCTGCATGAGATGGAATATGTAATGTATGTACCTATATATATGTAACGTGTAAAGGGCATATTGTTGTAAGCCCTGACTAGGCATGCATAATCCTTTGTCATGTATCCCTATTGATTTGTAGTGTCGAAACCTCTATTAAAGAATTTGTTGACCCTTGTAGGAGTGAGTTGTATCATGGGTCGGTTGAATGCTCTATGAGTGGACCATTTTGGTTGTGGACTTTGGGAGGTACCTAGAAACCATGAGTTTTACATTCAGAGGGAGTTCATCAATAGGTTGAGTAAACCACGTACCTGAAGGAAATTCTACTAAACCGACAGTTGCAACAACTGATGACCTATGCATTCTGGTGGTTGGTTGTCTGTTTATATGGACTTTGGCAGTTTGGTGATGCGTGATCGAGGTACGAACAGAAAGTATTAGGTTGGACCAGACATGAAATTTGTTGATCATGAGGTGTTTCGATTCAGAGGACTCTGTGATGATGAAGACCTGACCTGACGATTGTAAAGACAAGTAGTTGCTAAGGGGGAGTGTTGGGATATGTAACTCTCACTTGTCTTTAGTGTGATAACATTTAATTATTGAGTTTATTGGTCATTATTAGGTAGAGTTATAGTCTCTATGAGAAGGAGTTTGTTCCTATATTTTAGGAGGTTGTTGAGGTCTAGTTGTTTTGAGAGATTCTCTCCGACTAGTTAGCTTCCTAGTTTGTTGTGAGGCTAAGATTTTTCCTCAACTGGTGGATCAAGGTAGTTGTTTATCTTGAGAAAATATTTATTGTATTTATATGTACTCTATTTATTGTTTAATAGAGCGCCAAACACAATTTTGTAGTGTGTAATTATTTCTACTCTTATTAACTCATTTCCCAACACCAAACAATTATGAGTGTTTGTTGTCACAGAGATATTTCATCTAAATTGTCTGAATATTATCAAGATTCACCACATTATTAGTGTTATAATCTCAGATTGTCTCCATGGTAAATATTAAGCATCATACAATGAACCAATGATTGATTCACTACTTTGTACCTTATGCCTATTCAATGAAAATAGTTTGTATCTAACTAATAAAGGAGTAGGCTAACTCGCGAGAAATCTTCCCGAGTGTCCTTACTCTAGTATGTCGTCCAGCTTCGGTGGTTCAATGCCCTTCCTGGATCATGCATCCTCCATCCTGCATCCACATCCCTGCAGAAAGTACACGACTTCTAACTTGTTATCCCCTCCACTGCCATTCGGGATCTCCCCCTCCTCCACAATCCACATCTAATTTTATTTCAATAGGTGGCGATGGGATTTCCATGCAGGATGTAGCTACCATCGTTAATGCAGAGTTCAACGAGAACATTTGAATGAGAGATAAAGTCTGCATGAAGCAATCAGAAGCATAGGGAAGCACACCAGAGGAGGTCCAACAACACACCAAGCACCAAGCAGTGTCCCGTAGCCAGCGTCGTGCATCATCTTCTAGGTATGTTTATTTCTCACCTGTCCACAATGGCACAGAGGCATGTTACAGTGATTGAGAACCAGATCAAGAGTTTGTTTTGTATCAGTCCCACAATTAATTTTTTKATTTTTGTAGMAAATCTTCCTCACACCTCTGAAATGATTTCCCTTCACATGAATAATATTATGTTGCTAATATTATTCTTTTGCAACTCTAGAGTCTGGAGCATTGTGAGGCTRCAAATTTTGTTGGAAATTGAACCTGCAAGTTGCATTAATCCAAAATCCAGTTATATAATGCGACCCGATTGAGAAACGCAAGTTACTCCCCTCCATTAGATGCATTCTTCACCTTTCCAGTCGTCAAGTTTTCCCTTTGGATATTTGAGCACTTTCTTGAAGCTTAATAGTGCCTGCATGTCCCCTGAATGAAAATTGATGTCGCCTCTGAAAAAATTGAAAATTATGGCATGCAGGAGCAATTAGAGTGCTAATTTGTAAAAGTAGTTGCTAAAATTCATCAACATTAGCGAGTTCCTACCTAGGATTTGAACAGTGTCCCATGAGGTGCGAGCGCCTTCTATAAACACAAAACCTTATTTTATTATTCTTTCCTTTTCCTTCCCACCCTTCAATGCTCTAGTCTTCTTTAAGGTGCTTCAATTTCCCAAATGTTTAGAGCCTTCTACCCATTCCTCGAAATCTTCTTCTCATAAACTTGTCCCCTGCATATCTATCTTGTATAATGATGGAAGTTGAATCAAATTTTTGTTGCGAGTAGAGATTATCACTCTGCTACCTTTCTCATTGTCGACTGGGATTCCCACTTCTTGTTGCAAATTGAGTGGTCTCCACATGTTGTCCAATACCAAAATAAATTTATTTTCCTTGAGAGATGTAAATAGCTTCATCTTTCACATCTCAGCATTAGAGCTACTCCCCAAATATAATTTTATTTCCTTGGCAATATCACTCTGCATGCTGAGAATATTAAGAAACAATTATCCAAATTACGGCTTGAAACAAATTACCTTGCTTGCAACAAAGTTTTTTCCGCCCAAGCCATAGATCCCAATAAAAATAAATTGATGATCTTCCACATTAATCCATCTCTGCACCATCGTCTCAGCATCTCAAATACCCAACCCCAAAAATCCCAACTCTAGCACTAGCTGAACTAACGCCCCTGTACATTGCGGTGTCGGTAGAGGAATCTGTTGAGTATTGTGAAATATTGAAAAGTCCCTTTCAATATTTATTTATATAAGTCCCTCGTTTATATGAGGAAAATGGAAATTGCTTTATATAAGATTTGAACAATCTTCATTTAGATTCACAACTTATATTCATCATTGATTAAAGTGTAAATGTTCGACGAAGAAGACATATGTTTCTGTCATGGTTTCAAATCTTTGACAACCATCAAATTTTGAATACAGATGTGAAAAATGATTATACAAATCCCTTTTAATATGAAAAATAATTATATCGAAAACAAAAAAACATATTTATAACTTCGAATGCATATTTATTATTATTTTTTGTTTATTATGGATAACTAGTGATCTTCTCTATGTCGTGGAAAGATTGCTTTATCTAAGTTAGTTGTTCCAGTGTTATAACATTGCTCTAAGATTTGAGCGAAAATAATCCCTAAGTTCTGCTATGTTATTAGAGGGGTGATAGAGCATGTATCAACCACAATAACCTATGCAATAGTTATTGTACCAAGCACATAAAACCTACAGGTCTCATACTATTTGAAATTATTTCATTAATTTTTCAATTGCTTAGGTAAAATTGTTGCTACCATTTGAGTGAAAATATTAATTTGAGATTTACACTATCGATTGGGAAGCTATATTGGTCATGCAATAGAATTGGTCTCACTAGAAAGACAAAGTCACACTAAGAACTATCCAAGGTTGGCTCATTCAATTATTTCATGGCATTGGTTTGTTGATAGTTCACTCAATGCAATGGCTTCAAAAGGATTCCTACACGATATGAAAATGCCAATGCATTTGATTTTTTACCCCAAAAGTGCCCACTTTTGACACAGTTCTATGGATGGTGTTCGGGAGGATGTTCGATACCATATTTAACAATGACAAGGTAGAAAACAAATCCACACATGTCAAGACAACCTAGAATGAGTACAAGTATTGTCACAC
>ML794022.1:142007-154315 GCA_009831015.1 Picea engelmannii
GGATGCACTACATGCTCCAAGGGTGCCACTCGCCTCTTTTGTTCCTTTGCACGACGTGCCCTTCAGGACTCACTACGTGCTCCAAGGGTTCCACTCGCCTCTTGACTGATTTGGTAGACATCAATAACCCCTAGAGTCAACACTCCACCAGGTGAACTTGTGGGAGACTAAGGGCTTCTAAGAAATAAGGCCCCCGCCTTAGTGCAGGCCCCTTAGAATCATCGTGAGCGACTGTCGCAGTCTTCCCTCACGACATCGTGGGTCCTCTCGAACTAAGTAATCGTTAACCTACAATTCGAGCCACGACGGGAGTGCTAGTAGGCTGTGGCAGGGCTGCTATCCACACCTCTCGCTCAACCTCTCTAGTAGTCGTGTGTGACCCCTTTACTCCATATGTGAGTCTGGTCGGCAAGTTATTGTTAGCCTGCATCATCAACAAATCATGTAAGAACATATCCATATCATATCATCCAGTCAGATGCACTAATATCACAATAAAACAATCAAACCCCAATGGCACACTCCCTGACTCGATCCGGAGTCCAAGGGGTTCCATCGATGCCTCGACATCCTCTAGGTCCGTAATCTTGCACACTCAGTAAAACCGAGTCAATAGCACATGTCTATGTCAAAGCGATAAAACAACATGTCATCAACCCATAGCGCCTCATAATCAAAATCAAAAGTTTTAACTGTATAATAATCCAGATCACTTGCAAGAAAGTGTCCTCAAATAATAAGTTCTATTAGTGCGCCGGAGCGGGATGTTACAGAAGTTCCATCATGTTTTCATGTGGTAGAGCTAAGGGAATATATATGGAACACGGTACAAGAGATATTGAGTATGGTCGAGGGGGTACATGGAGCACTGTTGGATGAGGCATGCCCCTTCATCCAGCAGTGTTGGAGCGACAAGATAAAGAGGGGGGAATTAGTAACCTTGAGGTAAATATAGAAAGGAAATTTGCATGGGGAATTGACAAGAACATGAACAATTGGGTAGAAGATCTTTCCCTCTTCCAAGGTCTCAAAGTGATAAGAGAAATAGGGATTTGAAGCTTTCTTTTTTGGGTGACTCCTTGTCGATTATTTGATTGGCTCATTCACATTCAATGTCAAGAGACCCCCACCTCAGGAAACTCCTCTCAAGAATCAAATACTTGTTGGATTTATTTAGAGATGTTTTCTTCTGGAACATCCTTCGTGATCTCAACACATACATAAACAAAATGACAAACATAATAGTTAATCTACTAGAGGGGATCCTTTAGAGGGAAGGGGAGACAGATGGATATTAACGTATTCCATAAGGACATGTGTCATTCATCTCAATTCATAGTCTATATAAGTTTAAGGATGGCAGAACATGGCATTACAAATATCCCAGGTCGTTCAAATAAAATGGGTTGGAGAAGGGGTGGCATATGCAACATTATTACTTGACATGCTGGTGGACAATTGGTAGTGGCTTGGGGACATGCGGGTCATTTAAGAGGCATGTGGAGAGGACGACCTGTACCATACCCCACACACCAGCTATATAATCAACACATGGATGATTTAATTGATCTACATGCTTGTGAATTAATTAGGGCACTAGTATTCATCATGGAGGCTATGAATGAAGGAATTAAGTTTCAAGGTGGCTCTAGTTTTCTTATACTCTAGCATCAAAGTTGTGATGAATTGAGACAATTTTATCCTTTCTTCATGCCATTATTTCTCTGTATTTTCCTTTGGCTCCATGCAGAGTCTACTCTGTTAGTCTCCCTGGAAGGGTCTCTCCTCCTCTTCCTATGATGTTGACATTTATGGTGGTGGTTGTTAGTTAATGCAGGGATGGATAAGAGATGGGATTTTGAAGTTGAAGAGGAATGTTGTCTATATCATGGTTTGCAAAGGGTAAAATATCATACCTGACATGTTAAGAATTATGCAAGGGAGCTTAAATGTGAGGTAACAGAAGCCATTGGAAGCTTTAGGAGGAATATGACCTCTTTGTTGAATTTGGGATATAGAGTAGACAATAACCTGGGAAAGTTCTAGAGTTGGAGGAGAAAAAAGGTCATAGTTGGGCCCTGGAATCACATGTCTAAGCCTTAGAGTCTCAATTGGATATTCTACAATTTTTTGATAGTGTCATGGGAATAGGGGTCAGTGCCTAGGCCTAAGCCCTGCAATCGACTGGGGGTTCTTGGGAAGTTTTTACAGAGAAATGTGTTGTGGGCCAGTGCTTTAACGTTGTGATGAACTTAGAGATAGGAGGACCCCTAACTGAACAAGTAATCTTATGGTTTTTAAATGAATTTTCCTTTTGTTTAACTATGTTGGGATTTACAATTGTCAGTGTGTAACTAATCAATGTGAAAATAATAGTTTGGGAAGATGGTCTAGAAATGAATTTTTTTCCATAAGCACTTAGTTCTTGTAAAAAAAATAGTTTTGGCCACTAAGATACCTCTTTAAGATATGGACAAGGTATTAAGCCTCAATTATTCACAGGTTAAAATGTAGTTTAACCTCTCCTAAGTACTTTACAATCACTCCCCTAGGATGTTCAACTCCAGACACCTTCCATGCCCATCATATTTGGTAACATAGTGTATTCATCCCACAAGGACATCTCAAACCTTGGCCAGACTCTCACCTCCAAAATATCTTCATCCAAGGACTTCCATTAACTATATCCCTTTTTTCTTCCACCACCTAAAGTTGTTAGGACACCTTATATGGATATGTTAACCCTTCTAGGGTTGATCCTTGGGAAACCTGCCTATTATATTTTATCCCCTTCCCTCAACGTTTTTTGGCTCCACTAACCAAATTATCCATTTTCCACATACTATCTCCCAATGGCCCATCACATGTGGAACCTCCTATAATGCTAGTTTTTATGCCAATTACTCAACACACACTATAAAAAACGTTGGGTGCAATAATTATAAAGTTGGGGGCACTACCATGCCTTGTGCATTTGAGTCAAATCGAATATTGCTCCAACACATGTTTTCACTCATTGTGTCCTTTGTAACATAAATGGTCATGTCGCTCCTCTCTTTTAGACATTACTTGAGCTACAAAACCTACTTCATACCCATGGGAGCTTCTCTAATGCCAATTATAGTAGCTAGGGGCACCCCTCCCCCTCCTTTAAAGGATCCTACAAAAAAAAAGAAAAACAACTCGTGTGCCTTTTGTAAAATATTTTTCCACTACACACACCATTGTCTCTAGAACTCCCTTAATTTTGAATTACACTTACAACTCCTATTTAGCTTCCTATTTTGACCATTCAACCACTTGATAGTAGTGAACTCCTTGTTTCAACTATTCAACCACTTGATCATAGTCATCATGTGTTTCCCCCATCCTATACAAATATCATGGAGTATGCTACCATTTACCACATCTCCACTTTGGTAGGTTATATGTCGTACAAAAACCCCGTGTCGTCATCAAGAATTGGCATTAGTGAAATACACATTGAAGCATAAACAATCACCTCATGTACATAGTCTCACTACTTGTGCACTATTTCCACTTCCATGGTCTTGTCTTATGCCATCAACCCTTTGCATACATTTAGACGATCATGGTCCTAGTGCTCCCCTTCTCATCTCCTATGAGTATAAATTGATACCCCCAACTCTAGTCACCACAAATTTCATTTCGATGAAGACATTATAAAATACATGACCACTCCTACTAACTATTGGATGATAGGCATCATCATTTTTGTTTTTTACCTCAAGATGTGTTAATGTCTATCAACCCCTTTTCCCAAAGCATGAAAACTTTGCAAGTGTTAATTAAAGAAATATAAGTTATATGTTATAAATTAATTTACTTAAATTTCTTAGTCTTCATATCAAATCTCATTTTTAGACATTCTTTGTGACCTAGCTTAACATATATATTCATTGTTTTACAATAATTAATGTATATATATTTTTATTTTTATTTTATATTTTGTATGTGACATTTTTATATGTGTTCATTAATGTCTATTTACATAGACCTTGTTGGTTCATTAAAGTTGATGTACATATAATACCAATCTAGTCTTTCTTTGACTATTTTTTTGTTATAGTAAATTGATTTGATTTCTAACATTATTATGCTATATATTCACTTATAGGTAATTTATAAATTGCAGGAATATAACCAAGAGTGGGATGTTATTACTATAGGTTTGAAAGAAGTATTTTATTGTCTTGTTGGTGATTGTTGTGGGGTATTAACTCGTTCAAAACTAAGTGGATTAAATGACCATCATGATAATATGCATGGTCTCCCTCTAATTCCTTCATGTCCAAGATGAAGACAAAGAGATAAAAATGTCAAACGCCCTCCAAAATCACCATGCACAATTAAAATACAAAATAGTAAGATACAATTATATGATGTTGATGCAAGACTACATCGTGCACGTCTCCATGTAATATTCCAGATATATAATAGTATGCAGAACATAAATATTTAGCTAGAAATGGAAGATAAACAACGATATAACCAGAACAACACCACAATAATGCCAAAATAATACCAGAAAGAGCACTTTGATTACTGAGAGCAATGTTCACTTGCCTCTTCGAGGGAGAAACCTTTAGCAAATCATAGATCTATTACAATAATATCCAAGACAAAAAATTCCATACCCTCTACTCTTATTTATACTAAATATGTCTATAAAAAGAACAATCTAGAGGAAGATCCTTCTAGAAGTGGAAGCTTCTATTAGGTCTTCTTACATTTGACTTATTATTCCTTATTGCTAGGCCTTATTAATATTGACCTTTATTACATGGAAATATATTATTCTACCTACGTGAGGGGTTATGTCCCTAACATGTCCTCCCCCTTAAAAAACAACCTTGTTCTCAAGGCTTGAGATGAGGAAATTGTTGCAGAATGGTAGTTGGTTCCCAAGTAGCATCTGCTGAAGTTGTATATTTCCATCGGACTAACACTTCCTTGATGGTTCACTGACGTAGACGATGCTCATGCTAGTCTAAAATTTCTTGTGGTTATATCCAAATGGATCCTTCGTCGTCCAACTCGAGAAGGTTGGTTTGAGTTTGGAACTCAGTTCCAATCACCTTCTTTAAGTAGGAAAAATGAAAAACAGGATGGAGCTTAGAATGTCTGGGAAAAGCTAACTGATAGGCCACATGTCCCACACGCTTGATAATGGTATAAGGACCATAAAATTTGGGCACCAATTTCTGACAATAGTCATCCTTGAGGGATTTTTTCTTGTAAGGTTGCAGTCGAAGAAACACTTGATCTCCTTCTGCAAATTGATGTTCAAAGCGACCTTGATTTTCTTGTTTCTTCATGCAATTCTGGGCCATGACCAAATTCTCTTTGACGGTACATAGAATATCCTCTCGCACTGTAATCATTTGGTCAAACGCCTAGACCTTCGAGACACCTGGAAAGTATGAGAGAAATGAAGGTGTATTTTGTCCATATATCGCTTAAAAAGGAGTCATGCGGATAGTTGTGTGGTAATAAGTGTTGTACCACCATTCAACTAGTGGTAACCATTAAGCCCAATGATTTTTCCTTTCCAATGCAAAACACCTCAAATATGTTTCCAAACACTTGTTGACAACTTCAGTTTGACTATCATTTTGGGATGATAAGATGTGTTGAGATGCAATTGGGTGCCTTGTATCTTGAAAAGTTCTTTCCAAAAATTGTTGGTGAAAGTTGGATCACGATCAGAAACAATAGAATGAGGCATGCCATGAATCTTGAAGACTTGATCCATGAAAATTTGAGCCACAGTGGAGGTTGTAAATGGGTATTGAAAAGAACATAAATGAGCATACTTGTAAAGATGATCAATTACCACCATGATGACTGATTTATTTCCCAATTGAGGTAAGCCTATAATAAAATCCATAGAGATATCCCTTCAAATAGCAGGTGGAATCGGAAGCAGTTGTAGTGTGCCAATATATTTGATTGTTTCGACCTTGTTGAGTTGACAAACATCAAATTCAGCCACAAAATTGTGAACGTCCTATTTCATACCATCCCAAAAAAAAGAACATTTGAGCCGATCATAGGTTTTGGTAAACCCTAAGTGCCCAGCGGTGGGTGTAGCATGAAGCTCAGAAAGAACTATGGATTCAATTTTGGATTGTTTACTTAAATACAAACGGCCTTTGTATCGAATCTCATCATTGAGCCAAGAGTACCATGGGGAGACTAGAGAATTGGCCTGCAATTGTTGTATGAGATGCGAACTTTTGGGATCATGTAGCCATTCTTAGCGAACAACTTGGAGCCAATCTGGTACAATCAAGGAAAGAGAAAAAAGGGACCCTTCATCTCATATTCTCTGGAAAGTGCATTAGAAACCACATTGTCTTTTCCTTTCTTGTAAATGATCACAGTCATATCCAAAGAGCTTAGTCACCCATTTTTGTTGCTCTGGGGAGGAAAGGCATTGTTCTAGAAAATACTTGAGGCTTTGATGATATGTCTTAATTTGGAAGTGTTGCCCCAATAGATAAGGGTGCTAAAGATCCACAACATGCAAAATAGCCAACATTTTATTTTCATAGATTGATTTTCCCAAATGTCGCTCTGATAGGTTTTTGCTGGTAAAGGCCAAAGGCCGACCCTCTTGCATAAGGATTGTGCCAATTCCTTTCTCCGAAGCATCACATTCCAGGACAAAGGTCTTTGTGAAATAAGGAAGGGCCAAGACTGGAGTGGTGCACATGGCCATCTTCAAGGTTTTAAAAGCCTGAGCAGCTGCTGGAGTCCAAGTGAAATAATTCTTTTTAAGGAGAGCAGTGAAAGGTTCCACAATATTTCCATAATTATTAACAAACTTGCGATACTAACTTGTTAAACCGATAAATCCACGCAATATTTTGAGAGTCTTTGGGTGACGCCAATCTTGCATAGATTCAATATTTTTAAGATCCACCCTGACATTGGCCTTGCCAACAAGATGACCCCAGTACTCGACTTTCGAGGCACCAAAAGCACATTTAGATTGTTTGAGGAAAAGTTGGTGCTAAGAGAATAGATGGAGAACTCGATCCACATAAGCAAGATGGGATTTCCAGATTTTACTATAGATGAGGATATCATCAAAGAAAACTAAGACAAAATGACGGAGAAAAGGATGGAAGACATGATTCACGAGGCTTTGGAAGGTGGAGGGAGAATTACACAAGCCAAAGGGCATGACCATAAACTCATAGTGGCCCTCATGAGTTCTAAATGCAGACTTAGGAATGTCTGCCTCATTCATACGGATCTGGTGGTAGCCAGAACGAAGATCAATTTTAGCAAAGAAATGGGTGCCACTCAATTCATCCAAGAGGTCATCAATGACAGGAATGGGAAATTTTTCTTTAATGGTGAGTTTGTTGAGGGTGCGGAAGTCATGACACATGTTCCAAGAAAATTCTTTATTAAGGACCATGACCAAAGGATAAGAGTAGGGTCTCGTACTAGGGCGGATAACACATGCATTGAGAAATTCTTGAACAATTTTCTCAATTTCATTTTATTTGGAAAAGGGATGACAATAGAGACAAATATTGGGAGGAAGGATTCCTGGGACAAGGGGAATGGAATGATCATGAACACCATGGGAAGGAGGGAGTCCATGGGGAGTGGAAAGAACCACTTGATTTTTAGAGAGGATGGATTGGAGGTCCTGTGGCATAGAGGGTGTCTCAGTGGCTTGTATGGCATGGAGTTGGGAAATAATGCCAAAATGACCTTTTTTAGCATCTTTTCCATGTAATGGGAACTTATGATCTCCAGGGAACTGAAAGTGATGCCTTGGAACTTATATTGTTGGCCCTCCTGGTCGAATTGCATGGTTAACTACTTAAAATCCATGAGAATGGGACCCAAAGTCCTCAACCATTTTGCACCCAACAAAATGTCACAATCGCCCATGTCAATAGCAAACATATGAGATTTCATGTGGTACTCACCAATTTGGAGACGCACATTTTCACAATGCCCGCCACATTTCATGGACCCTCCATTGGCAATCATGATTTGAAAATGATTGATGGAACATATATAGCAATTAGTTTCGTGGGAAATGCGACCATGAATAAAATTATGGGTGCTTCCACTGTAAACAAGATTGATGACCTTCCTATGCTTAATGTAACCAATTAGATTGAGGGTTTGGGGAGAAGAGAACCCATTGAGAGAATTTAGGGAAATTATTGGTTCAACCTCGGGAGGGTCTAAGGGAGGGGTCATGTCAGTGGGTTTAGGTGACACAGACACAATGGGAGCCTCAACATCATCTTCTGAAACATCCTCTGAGATGGCCATAAGAAGATTTTGTTCCTTACATTTGTGCCTAAGAAAAAAAATTTCATCACAATTATAACAAAGGCCTTTGAGTTGGCATTCATCCATTTCAGCCCTGGTTAATTTTTGGATCTTTAGTGGAGTAGAAGGAGGAGTGGGAGTGACTAGTTTAGTGCGAGGAATAAATGAGGGTTTTTGGTTTTGAGAAGATACAACATGTTGTGCTTCCTTATCTATTTTAGTAGTGACCACCCAACTCTGAGGCCAATCCATGAGGACATGGGCATGAATCTCATCCTTGAGGCCACTGATAAAACATTCTCGGAAAAAAACATCAGACATGCCCTCTGTATGAAAATCCAATCGCTCAAAAGAGGCTATAAAGTATTCCATTGTGCCAGATTGTTTCAACTTTTTCAAACAACCTAAATGGTTGGTGTCAGTTTCAAAGCATTCATAAATATCTACCAAAAAGTGTGTCTAAGACACATACCCTTGGCGAGCATTTTTTCTCCATTTCCACCATTGCCATCGTTCTTGATCTAGATGGAGAACACCAGACCGGAGTTTGGCCAGCTCATCTGTAATTCCATACAAAGAGAAATAATGTTTCATTTGAGTTACCTGGCCAGTGGGATCTGAGCCATCAAATTTGGTCACATCCACACACGGAAGGTGTAGGTCACCCTGAAAGTTATGGAGCTGAAAATTCTGGGAATGAGAGGAAGTTTCACCTTCATTTTGAAAAGATGGGTCAGATGATGGAAGATCTATAGGGATATGCATCTTGGCACAGATCATCATAGTGAAGGATTCAATATGGGTAGCAAGGTCTTGTTTGAGGTCTTGTTTGGGGTCCTCTATTTTGGCATTGATGGAGGAATGCATGTTTTTATTGATGGTGGCAATATTGGCACTGAGCTATCTCACTTATTGTTGGGTTTTTGTGAAATTAGAGTGCAAGGCATTGAAGTGAGCTTCCAAGTCTTGGCTATGGGTGTGGGCCATGATGAAGAGGGAACACGAAAAGAGGTAGGTGGGACCACATAGAAAATGGGTTATGGGTGAAGTGTATCACAATGATCAAGGTGATGAGTTGAATTCAATGGGGTAAATCCTAAATAAGGGTGTTGGAAGGGGGTTGGGTCCATGAGAAAAACAATTTTGTTGAAAAATGATAGTTATGATTGTGATAAGGGTGAAGAGAGAAATCCAACAGGATAGGTCTTAAATAATGGTGCCAATAAGATCCAGACTTCATTTTTTTTACTCCTGCAGATTTATACTCCGATCTGAAGAATACTATAGTGATGAAATTCCCAAATGATTAACATGAAGAAATGTGTTGTAATTTTGCAACCTGAATGCAGTAGACACATTTGCGTGGCAATAGATATTGTCTGTTTTTTTTTTGTTTTTGTCCCAAGGGTTAGGGTATTCAAGGGTTCTACAAAAAAGGGTTTCCCTGTGCTATAGCTCTCTGATATACGTTCGGGGTCCAACAGTAATACTCGACCCAATATCTCAGGGAACCAAATAAGGAGGATAGACCGTGCCCTTAGTCGTACTACCTGACTGGCCAGATACTAGAGAGTATCTTCCTAAGTGTTTTTCTCGGTGGCACTATAGTAGTCATGTGGTCGATCAGTTTATCTATGGAGGGATTTAGGAGATCTAGGTCAATCCATATATAGGTGTTTTCTGATGCGCTACCACTCGAAGGGTGGCCAATAGATGTGAACTTAAGTACCACTTGTATTTCCTACATGTATGAATCCCTGACCATGAGTTTATGTGCATAACGACAGATCTATGTAGCTTAAATACGTTGGAATACGTCTCTACCCTGGAAAAAAAAATTAACTCACAATTTTCTGTCGAGGAAGGTTCTCTGATACCACTTGTAATATTCTAGATATAAAATAGTATGCATAACATAAATAATTAGCTAGAAATGGCAGATAAACAACGATATAACCATAACAACACCACGATAATACCAAAATAATACCAGAATAACACCAGAAAGAGCACTTCAATTACTAAGAGAAATGTTCACTTATCTCTTTGAGGGGGAAACCTCCAGCACAACACAGCTCTATTACAATAATATCCAAGACAAAACTTCTCATACCTTCTACTCCTATTTATACTAAATATGTCTATTAAAAGAACAATCTAGAGGAAGATCCTTCTAGAAGTGGAAGCTTTTATTAGGTCTTCTTACATTTGACTTATTCTTTTGTATTGTTAATCCTTATTAATATTGACCTTTATTACATGGAAATATATTATTCTACCTATGTGAGGGGTTAGGTCCCTAACACTCCAGGCCCATAGAAGATTTGTCAATGAAGAAATTATTTTACCAGTGATTATTTGTTAACATATTTATTTTTAAATGTCTAAAATTTTGGTTATATGAATGTTTATTGAATAAATCCATTCAATAATTCCTTTGTGCAGTCTATTTCTACAATTGATGATTTAAGTGATGCTTCAAAACAAAAAATTGAAAAAAAAGCACAAATGGTAGGAAAGTTTACCTCGTAGATGTAAGGATACTATGAAACACATTGATATTTCACTAAAAAGGCAGGAAGAGACAAGTATTTATGTGGATGTAGGTAATGAGGTACTAGATGCACATAGTCCTATAGTAAGCTTTGGACAAAAGACTATTAACAACAATTACACAATTGAGTACTCTATTCTCAACTTTTTATAATAGAGAGTTATTTTCACGAATTTTAATACTATATGTTGTTTATTTTAACTATAAAATGTATATTGATTTTAATTTGTTATTCATATAAATATTCTCATAGATATCTCCACACAGTTTGGTTGGTGAAAATACGTTGTGTAATTCAGAAATCCAACAAAATTCATGTTCTCAACTAATGCATTCACCTGGGATTCATGGAGTTTTTGGGGAAGTAAGCTACTTTTCATTGCAACCTACTATAGAACAAAATTTTGATTTAATTTATTGTATATACTAGGATGACATGCCAATCAATAGATATTCAAGTTTTTTAATGATATGTAGTTACATTTCACATATTCTATATATATTGTGCAGTTGTTATCTTTTGAACCATTGCAGATGTTTCAATCCCCAGAACAAGATAAAAGGAATAAAGATAATACATCTCCACAAAGTTTGCAACTTGCAATATTTCGTGAGCAATCAACCCACCCATTACGACGTTCCCCTCGACTTCAAGGAAGTTCAAGAGAAGTAAGTCAAGTACGCCATATACCCTAGCTCATAATAGCATTAACATATAGTTTATTAAATTCTAGTATGACATGGATTCATAATGCATTTTCACTTAGTTGTTTTCACTTAGATTTAGTTTTAGATATATATTGATTTATTATTTATTATTTATGATATATATTGTAGCTTCCAGTGACGAGACATTGGAATCTTCTCCTTGTGCAGTATCAAAAAATGTAACGACCCTCCCGTTCATTACGACGACAACCTCTTGTAACAAGTGATTTTTTTTTAATTTTTTTTTAAAGTGTGTGCTCGTGTGCACAAGGGAAACAAACACATTCGACTCTACGTCGACGCCCAACGACTAACAAGACGCAACCACGATAATCACCATAAGATGACATAAGGCGCACAACAAGTACTGCAAGCATTAAACGACCATCAATTGACCATAAAAAGACTGACTTCCCGCCCGTCCTACCCTGCAATGGTTAGGACCTCCAAGACTAATAATCAACACTCAAGCCCAGGTTCCCATCGATTTTAACCATTTAAGGTCTCAGGGCTGGCGACTGTTCTGAAGAACATGGAGGTGTCTACGTCCCGCCCAACACAAGCAGACCAAGCACACGAAAGGTTTACCAACCCAGTACCACATTAATTTAAAGAACAACACCCTTCATTTACTAACTCAGAATAATTTTATTGTGCTTAATTCAAGAACATTTCATCATATAAGTTCATCATTAACAATAAACATTACAATTAC
>ML794022.1:177784-208933 GCA_009831015.1 Picea engelmannii
GTCCAGATCACTTGCGAGCAAGTGTCCTCAAAGAATAAGTTTTCTCAGTGCGCCAGAGCAGGATGTTACAATAAATAAGGTATGTTCATATGCAATTATAGGCTATTGTAAGAATTGACCAATTACATGTTTAACGTTATTTTTTGAAAAAATAAATAAATGATTTATTAAATTTTACAGGTGAAAAAACGAGTGAAAAGGACAAATATCACACCAACTGACTTGAAATTTCAAGGGTTCAAGTCTCGCAAGAAATACATAGAGCATATATGCTCAACTAGTATTGCATTCACTATACTCACTAGATTGGCATATTTGAAGTACAAATTAGTCCACCATTAAAACTTCTTAATGGGTGTAGCATTTGATGTTTTACAGTGTAATTTTATTCTTTTCAAGGATGACAATATTTAATAATTATGTGCAAATTAAATTACTTCACTAACTTTGTTCATTTGAAGTATAGTTACATTATGGATATGTATAGTAAGGAATTAAAATTGTATACTTCAAACTCATTGTGCTTCCTTCTAAGTATGGTTGTTAGTAATGAAATATGTAATGTAGGTTATACCATATAGAATTGGGTTTTCTTGGTTTATTTTTTTGGCCTTGGCAGGTAAATAGAGTTATAGACCAGTTTGGAAAAAGATAAATAAAAGAGATACCAATGAATATTTTAAATGGTTTTAATTTGGGTATGGGTACATAGACTCTGATTATATGAAGTATGGTTAATTTATATGTCTTCTCTTTATGCCATCTCTAACTTCATCATACTAGTCATCAAAAGATTAGGTACATGCTCATTGAAATGTAATTTTTGGGGTGCTTTCGTCTTCATACATGTTTGAGTGACTAGTCTTTATAGTTTCACTACATTTTCTAGGATATGTATTTATTTTTATATAAACATTGATATTCTTAATCACATTGTGTTGGCATATATGGTGATTGGAGCCAAATTGAGTTGGTGGAATAAAAATAAGTTACCCTATAATGTATATTTTTCTTTGACCATAGTCATTATATGGTGACCTATTTCCCAAAGGCTAAATCATCTCCCATTCTAAAAGGAAAAAACTTGGAAATCATTTTATAATAAAATACAAAAGAAAAAAATCACAAATAAATCTAATAAAGACTTTTTAGGACCCAATAATTGTATCTTCAGATACTATAACTTCTCTAACACTATATGCTTAAGACTAATGAAAAGCCAATATGAATGCACAACTTCAATCCAAAATTTTTAATATGACTTTGATTTTTCAATCCAAAAAATAGATAAAAATAGATCTAGTATTAATATGACTATGATTCTTCAAACCAAAAAATAGATAAAAATAGATCCAACATTGTCATAGGTAGTGAAAAAATTATGGAATGAATTCTTTTAATAGTGGTATCTTTTGTCACATTTAAAAACTAGATAATATGATGAATAAAGTTGTAAATAGCAATTCAACTTGTTATAGAAACAAATAAGAGAGATTAGATCTTTTAACAAGAGAAATCCCTCCATATTTTGTTATCCACACATCATATGAGACATGGTATAATTATGTTGATGATTGAAACATGACAAGTCTCTTGATATAACATACTTCTGGAAAGGAGAATTCATTTTAGCCTTGACCATAAACTAATCATTTTTCTTGTCGTATATCCGCATTTACGAAAGACAAAATGTGCATATACAGAAATTTTCTTCCGTATATCCAAATTTTTCCTTCCGTAAATGCGCATATACTAAAATAAATATACACATATATGGAATCTCTCTTCCATAAATGCGCATTTTTTACTTCCGTAAATGTGCATATATGGAAGAGAGATTTCATAAATGTGCATTTTGTCTTCCGTAAATGCGCATATACAGAAGCCAAAATGAACATATATACGGAAGGGTAAAATCATGAAGGTGGGTAACACTTTTGTGAGAATCGGGTCTCCAAAATTCCTAGAGACCTTTTTTCGGCCGAAAGTCTATTTTTTCAACCGAAAAATGTTTCGACCAAACCTTTAGACGTCCAATCGAATGGTACTGTGACGACACCCTCAATTTTCTTTTACCATATTAGCTGGAACGATTTTTGAATTCCGTAACATCTTTTCGGCCGAAAGATTCGTTCGATTGAAAATTTTCTAGCGAGACAATTTTTTTCATTTGGTACCATTGTTTCGATAGAAAGGTGTTTTCATCTGAAAACAAATTTTGGCCGAAAAAGGTTTTATATATCTCCCGCACATCGGTCAATCCACCCTTTTCTAAACTGTTGAGAGTCTAGTGCATGAGAGGTTGGCCGCGGTTGTTGTTGGTCGATGTTGATCGTGGTCATGGTCGCTAAGAGTCTGGTGCATGAGACGTTCTGAACTGCTGAGAGTCTGAACTGCATGAGAGGTTCTGACCTGGATGAGAGGTTGGTGGTTGCATGAGAGGTTGGTCACGGTCACTGTTGGTCATTGCTAGTCATGGTTGCTGAGAGACTGGTGTAGGAGAGTTTGGTAGTCACTAAGAGTCTAGTGCATGAGAGTATTCCCAGAATTTATGTACTTCAAGGTATTTTTTTTCTATATTCTTTCTTCAAAATGAAGACAAAAAATTTGAAAAATTAAGTTGTGATAAGGGAAAAATTGGCTATCTGTCATCTATATAGAAACTTAATCTAATTATGTGTGTGTGTGTGTGTGTGTGTGTGTGTGTGTGTGTTTATATAACTTTGCATAGAGAGAAAGGAAGAGGCATTATCTAGACGATGATGTAGCAGGCCACTAGTTAACTATATCTTATCAGAGGAATGATTGACTTACACTTTAATGGAGAATATTTTTCGGTAAACACTTTTGTGCAGCTTATGACTCCAAACGTACATTACAATACATATACAAATACTCAAAAAATTGAAGCATAGACTCTTGTAAGTAAACAAATAATTATTGGTTTCAAAAAAATTTAAACTTGCCTCAAAAAAGATCTCTTTTGATTAATGTACTAGGTAGAAAGAAAGATGTCCATCTGTTTAGATTTGTCTCAATAAATATCCTATTATATAGCACTGGTGTTGTAAACATAAAAGTAGGGAATTGCTATGGAGAAATGGAAGTTGAAGAGCGGAGAAGTGGAAAAGTGATAGTAGTGATACCTATATACCTATTTTAATGAAGCCACTACATATTCAATATAATAAGAAGAAATATGATTTTAGTGAGTATCCCATCAAAAGGCTCCATTGCTTCATACACAGAGTAGAGAAAAGCACTGGTATGTGATATTGCATGACTAAACTTCATGACTGCTACACATTAATATGATTTTAGTGAACAACCCATCAGAAGGATTCATTGCTTGATGATACACAAACTACAATATTCTAGCAGATTAAATTTACTAAATGCATGGAAGAGTAAATTAGATGCCTTGAAGAGCTCTCATATTTGTGTAATTGCTTTGAAAATTCTAGAGAAACATAGACTGTAGTGAGCACAGTTTGATATGTATAACTCAAAATCATACCACCTTTTGTATATATAGTCGCCATAGTTACCACATGAAGTTATAGAGTAATTATGAGATTTTATATTTTTAAATTGATTTACTTTATTTAACAAATACCCTTCAAACTACATAAAATTTGTCAAATAAATACCAACCATCCCTAAAAATAAAAATATCAAATTTTTAAAAATTCGAAAACAATTTCTATATTATAAAAGTCATTATGTTTTCATTGTGTTATTCTATTTCTATTAGTGTTGTGTTTCAAATTTGTGTGACATTTTTTTTATAGAGGTTTGTAGATAGTATGTAAAATGTTCCATCTAGCTCTCTTTATCAATCTGGAACTAATAGCTATAATAGATGATTTTTCAATCCCTCACCTTATCGTATTCCTCACCTCATCATAGAAATTAGAAGAAACAACATACGAAACGATATTAGAGATCTGATCAACAAGTTGTCTAACCTTATTCAACCTATCTGGTTTCACAATGCTTGTTGCCTATACCTGCGGTGATTAAACCCATATCAAATCAATGTAATGATAGACTCCATGTTTACAGAGGTTGAATATGTATTAAGCAATGGGATTCGATCTATGCTTGATTATGGATAATATGTTGCTTACACCTTACTGACTATGGCTAAATGTTCTTGTATTCCACACATAAAGTAAAGGTTTCAATGTTATTACTAATATAGGTATAGAGTGCTTGTTATACCCTATTAACTAGTAATCATTGTTGTTATGCTTACTTATTATGGAAAGATCCAATCAATACTAATACTAATCATATAAAAGGGAATATTAGATAGATGTAAAAATGTCAAAAATAAGAGTATGATCGTGATTACTTGCACAACATTCTACACAATACATTGGTTTCACTATTACTCTCTGCTTCTTGGATAGGTTTATAAGTGTTTCCATAATAATCATATATGTATTAATGTTCTATTACATAGCTCAACTTATGTGGAATACGTCACTAATTACATTATGTATCCATTACGTAAACATCATACTAAGCATTACAGTCAGTCTAACCCTTTTACTTAAGCCCATTGATTACTCTTCTTATCTTGTATCTGCCTAATAAAGCCCATACTAATCTAACCTACTATGAACCCTATTGATATTCCCTATTAAATCTTATAGGTTTGTAGTATTTTTTACAAAACACCCAAATCAATCTCTGTACATGAAATTAACATAACTCCTTGTAAGTTTGTTTCCACGTACCTTATTCTTGTAATAATTACTACTAATCAATATCACAAGTAAACACATAGGTCTTAGATTTGTACAATCCCATTGAACCAAGCCTTGTTCACTCTTATCTCAATACTAGCACTCAATTCATCCTATTCAATGGAAACAACAATACGAGTAACTACGAACATATTGAACTTGTTGATATTTAACCAATTAGTAGCTAGTTTACCATAATGATTTAGTTGTGTTTACTCATAGCTAATCCCTTCTTCATAGTCTGATTCTGAGATCAAACCTTGTGCTCAAAATACAAAATTGGAGATTAAACAATGTGGTAATCCCAAAGAAAATGAAAGGGATTCTCAGGGTGGTGGGTGGGGCAGAGGATGTATCCATTCTAATGATTCCATGATGTTTTGTGTTCCTTGATTGTCGACAAATTTAAATATTTTAATGAAAATTAGTATTATAACCCAAAATCAGATAACAAAATAAGTATTGAAATGAGTGCTAAGTCAAGTCAAGGTCTGGTCATGCGCAAAGAAAAAGTTGACACTGATACCAATAAAGAAATTTTATGTTATGTTTCCTTGTTTCAATTTTATTAGATGCATTTATGAAAGTTATTTAAGTAATTTGCAAGTTCATATTTCTTATATCTCAATATTCTATAAGGTACTAATTAAATTATCTTTCCTTCATATTGCATCAACATATAGGTTTAGAACCTTGGCTTGAACCATAGGTTTAGGAGTTTGATGGTGGTGGAAAAAATTGTTCCCTTGGTGAGGGATAACTAGCACAGCCGCAAACTCGTGGTTGGTGAACGCCGAAAGGTTTCCATTGGCCTAGAAAATGAAGCTCTAAAATGAAAGGTGGCCATAAAATAAAAGTTCACATGGTAAGACATTACCAAACCAATCTTAATTTTGGTTAGTGGTTGAAATTACAACCATTGATTTAGTGGGACTATTAAAAATATTCCATCAATATTTAATCTTGTCCATACAAAACTGATTAAGCACTAAAAATGAATAATGACTATTAATCTTTTATAAATATGGATTGTCACTATTAGTTGCATGCCCTAAATTCTGATCCTTATATACATAATAATTTAATTTTTCCTTTTAGATCAATGATAATCAATGCACTTGTCCTTTTGTACTTCTTAAACAACTATTTATTAACATTTTTAACATTTTTAAAAATAACTACTTACAAATTTAAGTTATCCTTTGCTATACACTGTTGATTATTTCAATGAACTAAGGTCTATTTATTTATTATGATTAATATTTATTTATTATGATTAATATTTATTTCTTATGAAATAAGGTATTATGATTATTTATTTTATTTATTAACAAAATAAAATGCTATTTTATCATTCTGATTATAATATTATTATAATAAAATAAATATAATGTGGTTGATATAACGTTGGTTTCCTTCTTACGTTCAAATTTCATAAATTTATTGAAATGATAATACCCATCCCAGCTGTAAACTTATATCAAATTCATACCAGTAAATAACCCACATAAAATTTAAAACATTCTACAGAAATTCATGTAAATGGTAAGGTCTTGGAACAGTCGCTCTGGTTCCAATGGAATAGCCCAAACTGTAACATTCACAGTCGCTACAGATTTGAAAAAATAGTCGAAATTTAATGATATATAAAATATTGAGAACAACCCAAACATATTGGAACAACCCAAAAATGTGAGGGCAACAGATTTTATATATGGGGTTGTCAAAAAATATTTGGGCTGTCCAAGATTTTGGAACAGTCACAAGATTTTAAATTAGAACAGTCGCAACAGATTTTTTGACATATAAACCGGGGACTGTTCTCAAATTCCAGTCTTAAATGAGAACATCCCAAACTGTAACAGTCACTCGGGTTCCAATTTTTGTTCATAAAATGACATAAATTCATTTAAATTCTTAATGGAACAGCCCAAACTATAAAATTTCTCGGGTATAACATTAGAGAAGAATTGTACAATAATTCCTGTAAAAATAAAATAATGAATCCCAGCTTCGAGAAAGCTTACACAAATGTTCCAGTCACTTGGTGTTGTGCTACTATATGAGTCTGATCTGATCAACGGATTGAGGGGAAATTTTAGAGGCAATCGTAGGACGTGTTATCGCTTCTACTGGAAGTACCTATCGTGTCTGTAATCTGGGCTGGGGGACTGTCTGCGCCTATTATCATCGCTATTATCATCCCTAGGGCTACATCGGCTTCTCCRTCTATTGCCTAGAGAAGGATGCAAGCCTCCATATGGCCCATAAAATGAAACGATGCAAGTCTCCATCTCCATATGGCCCAGAAAATGAAAYGATGCAAGTCTCCATCTCCATATGGCCCAGAAAATGAAACACACGTTGTCATAAAATGAAAGAATTAGGTAAATTGCTAAATATTAAATGGTTGCATTCCAGGTTCACATCTCTCCACTCTCTAACAAAACTTTAATTTTTGTTAATCATTGGGACTTGGCAATCAGTTAACCACCATAGAAAATTTTAAATATGATAAAGTAAAAGTAAAAAAATAAACATGTAAATGGATGGCTTTATAATAGTGAGGAAGTTAGTGATTGAAATCACAACCATTGATTTATTGAGATGACTAAGAATATTCCATCAATATTTAATCTTGTCCATACAAAACTGATTAAGCACTAAAAACCTATTAAATGTGCCCATTGTCAATAGGTGTACACCTTTCGGCGTAACGAGTACAAAATATATTAGCTTTTACTCATTATTTCCCTCCATCCCTAGTCTCATACTATATTTTACTTATTGTTCTTGAAAAGTGGGACAGAGGAATTGTCCTATTCTTTGGTACACTAAGGATGAGTCTCCTTATCCAAGATATGCCACAACAAGTTCACTTTGGTAGGAATCTTAAATAGTTTAAATAACTCTTTAATAAACATTATAAAAAAATTACCTTCTACATGTTACATGTATAGATTATCTTATAAATTACCTTCTACAATTTACACATAGATATAGATTATCTTCTACATGTTACATTTTTTTATATTTAAATATTTCCATGTTCATTATATATAGCATCAAAGTAAAAAAATCTTTGTTAGTTTTTTCAATATATGTCTTTGATGCTTTGAATTTGTTATAAAAGAATGTGTTCCCAATGATTAAGTGAGTTAAATAAGTATTCAAAAAACCCAATGGCTTCCACTTCTTCAAACAATTCAACGGAAATTTTGTAGTGGCATGAAAAGAAACAAAAACTATTGGTAGGAACTATTTGGAGAGTTTTAAACATAGCAAGGTATCTATCAATTGTTATCATTAGGAAAATTATTCAAATCAGAAGAAAAATGTGTTTGATCTCCCCGATCTAGCATGGATGCAACTATTGTCCCACGTTGTGGATTTGGCATGGATGCAACTTTTTTCCTACCACGTTGGCTAGACTCAGTAAATTCATATGGCATATATTCTTCATCATTCACATTCAAGTCCTCTGTTAGAGCTCATCGAGCCCTACGTCGATGCTTAAAGATAGGACTAATCCAACTTCTCTTTCTTCTTAGAGATCCATCCAATGCTTGTGGGTCATTGGTGAAGTCAAAGTCCACTATAAATTTATCATTGAAGTCAATAAGAAATATTTCCAAATACTCCTTCATTTCCAAACACTTATGTTGTTCCCATGGTGCATGATCAATTTCATCCTGCCAATTTAAATGTATGAAATTTTAAAACAAATGAATCATATAAAACATGCAAATTGATATGTAAATACAATAGCATATTAGAATAAAGTAAACTTTAATGGATAAGTTTCATACAATAAAGAAGGATCAAATGTATGTTAGGTATGTGTTATATTCTTTGCACGACTAGATCTAGTGTCTACTACGTTGCATCGGGCATGCAAGGGGGAAATATCCCCCCTGCGCCTGGGTTCAAGGGCAATGTCCTCGAGAATTTTTTTTTCCTTGGGAAATTTGTCACATTTTTACCTCATTTTTTGTGTCCATTGTTGGGCAGTTTTTCGACACATGGTTTTCTATTTTTGATTAAGAAATTATGGTTGTTGACTAATCCAGGTCATTGGGTTATGGTTTTGGATGTCACTAGATCCTATATGTATATTGTATTGTAAACAATGTATCAGTATGAATGAATATAGAATATGTTGGTTTTCCTGGTTTGGGTTTCCTGGGGAAAATATCTATGTAATGTGTGTATTTTCCGTTGTATCTTTTCTGTTTTTTTATTGAAAATTTGTTTGTAGTCAAATATTGTACAAGGTTAAAATCAATATCTGGTATTAGAGCTTTGTTGGCTTCAGGAGGAAACCTTTGTGGTCAAGGGTTTGGCTCAAGACTATGATAGGCCTTGTTACAGTGGGAGACATGTGGTATTGATTTTTCAGGTGAAAATAAATGGAGAGAAGTTTGAAAATAGAGATCTAGAAGTTTAATGGGCAAATTTTTGAGCTATGGAAGCTAAATATGGAAGATCTTTTGGTGGACAAAGATTAGTGGATCATGGTGGATCCAGGTACTGCACCTATAGGAACTTCAACAGATGACTGGAAAAATTTGTATCAAAAGGTGAAGAGCATAATCCGACTGCGTCTCTCAAATTCAATATTATTGAATGTGTCAAAAGAAGCTACAACCAAAGATTTATGGGATAAGTTGGGGAAGTTGTATCAGTTTAAGTCCCTAGTAAATAAATTATTTCTGAGAAAGAAGTTGTATAACCTAAGTATGAGAGATGGAGACTCAGTGGCAGAGCATTTGAATGCCTTCGGTACTGTGGTAAGCTAGTTTGTATCTGTTGAGATTAAAATTTTAGATGAAGATAAGTGTATCAATTTATTGTGCTCTTTACCAGACTCGCAGGATAGTTTGGTTGTCACCATATGTAGTAATACAATTTCCTTGAAGTCTGATGAAGCGGTCTCATCTTTATTTTCCGAGGAGATGAGAAGAAAAAACATGGAAGGGCAGAGCATAGATGCATTATTTGCAAGAGGACACTCCTAGGAAAGAAATAGATATAAGTCCTCAAGTGGGAGATATAAGTCTAAGGGAAGATCTAAGTCTCCCAGAAAGTTTGTAAAGGTATGTTGGAGATTTGGAAAAGAAGGCCACTACAAGAAGTAGTATAGATCCAAAGTTGAGAAAAAGAAGGGATCTGAAGAATATCCTTCTACAGAAAAAAAAAAATAAAAAATAAATACCTCCAATGAAGAAGGAGGGGATGTGTGTTTGGCTTCTTCAAGCACACATGCAAATCATGAGGCATGGTTGGTTGACTCAAGTGCATCCTTTCATATGACTCCCCACAGGAAGTGGTTATGTGAATATGAAAGGTATGATGGAGGTAATGTTTTACTAGGTGATGACTCGACAAATAGAATCATAGGTCGAGGAAAAGTCAAGCTGAATCTCATAGATGGAAGGATCATAACACTACTTGGTGTTCTGCACATCCCAGGATTGGTCAGAAATTTGATTTTTGTAAGCAAAATGGACGATGTAGGGGTAAAAGCAATATTTGAAAAGGAAACATGCAGGATGGCTCGAGGAGCAATGGTGTTGTTTAAGGGAGTACGGTTTGGAAATCTGTATAATATGCAAGGAAGAACTACTAGTGAATGGGTGTAATAGTTCCATTGTTCCTGATATTGGAATTGAAGAAGAAATAACTCCTACAGCCTCTGGAGAAAAGGTTATGTTGTGGCATCAAAGACCGGGGCATATCAGAGATAAGGGTATTCAACTACTACATGGTAAAAGTATGGATGAAGGTATGTCTAATTGCTCTTTGGATTATGATTTATGTGAACATTTTGTATATGAGAAGAAAAATCGAGTAAGATTCCCCTCTGGTGCAATGAGGACATAAGGGATTTTACAGCTAGTTCACAGTGATGTGTTTGGACCTGTGTTGTTTCCATCATTGGGAAAATTTGTGTATTATGTCACATTTATAGATGACTTCTCGAGGAATACTTGGATATATTTCCTCGTGAATAAATATGAAGTGTTTGACAGGTTTAAAGAATTTAAGGCTCTTGTTGAGAATCAAACAGAGAAAAGAATTAAGGTGTTGAGGACAGATAATGGCGGAGAGTTTTGCAGGAATGAATTTGAAGAATTATGTAAGAAGTGTGGTATAGCAAGGCATAAAACTACTCTATATACATCGCAAAATAATGTAGTTGCAGAAAGGATGAACATGATGCTGATGGAAAAATCAAGGTGCATGCTTAGTGGTGTCGGGTTAGGGAAATAATTTTGGACAGAGCCAGTGGGTGTTGCATGTTACCTGGTCAACAGATCACCCTCATAAACACTGGATGAAAATACTCCACCAGAGGTATGGAATGGTAAGAAACCTTCTCTCACACATCTCAAGGTATTTGGTTGTGAGGCTTATGTTCATGTTCCAAAGGAAAACAAGAATAAGCTAGATAAGAATGTTCAAAAGTGTATCTTTATTGGGTATAAAGATGGTCTCAAAGGTTATAAGTTTTGGAACCCGTAAACTAAGAAGGTTGTGTATATTCGAGATGTGGTATTTAGAGAAATGAAGGATGTTGTTAAATAGGAAGTCCTACCAAGTAAGGAAGAACGAGAGAAAATAGAGTTTCATTTAAAGGATGATGAATCAGATTCTACAAAAGAACATAAATCAGAAGAAGAATATCCTCATACTCCAGTATTAAGGAGATCAGTTCGAGAAAGAAGGATACCGAAAACGTATACTCCATCTGATTTTCATTCAAATTTTTCTTTCTCTATTACTAACGATGATCCTATAACTGTTAGGGAGGTAGTGGATTCAGAGGATGGAAATCTTTGGGAAAAGGCCATGGATGAAGAAATGTTAGCCTTGGGTAAGAATGAGGCTTGGGATCTAGCGGAGTTTTCAACTGGAAGAAATCCCATTGGAAGCAAATGGGTATTTAGAAATAAGTTAAATGCAGATGGCAAAGTGGAGAAATACAAAGATCAGTTAGTAGCAAAGGGTTATTCCCAAGTTGAGGGAATTGATTTTGGTGAGATTTTTTCTCCTGTTGTCAAGTTAACTTCTATAATAATTCTATTATCTGTTGTTGTTTCATTTGATTTTGAAGTAGAACAGATGGATGTGAAGACAACATTCCTACATGGGGATCTCAGAGAGTAAAGTTGTATGAAGCAAACAGAAGGTGTTTTTGTGAAGGGAAAGAAGGAGTTGGTATGCAAGCTGAAAAATTCTCCGTATGGTTTAAAACAATCACCAAGGATGTGGTATCAAAAATTTGATACTTATTTTACATTAATTGGTTATCATTTGATTTATTTGGTCTTGTATGTGGATCAATGTGTGTATTTTAAATTAATTGGTGATCATTTGATTTATTTGGTCTTGTATGTGGATCAATGTGTGTATTTTAAATTAATTGGTGATCATTTGATTTATTTGGTCTTGTATGTGGATGACATGGTGTTGATAAGAAACAACAAGGAGATTATCCAGGATGTGAAAACTCAGTTGTCCTCTAAATTTGGCATGAAGTATCTCGGTGCTTCAAATTTCATTTTGGGCATGGAAATTAAAAGAGATCCGAAAAAGAGGAAACTCTAGTTAAATCAGAGAAAATATGCCAAGACAATATTGTAGAGGTTTAATATGCAGGAATGTAAATCAATCAAGGTCCCTATTCTTGTCGGTGTAAATTTATCTGTGGATCAGTGTCCCAAAACATGGAATATGAGGAGGGCATGTCTCGTGTTCCATATGTGAGTGTAGTTGGCAGTTTGATGTATGCAATGGTCTGTACTAGACCAGAAATTGCACATGCAGTGGGAGTTTTGAGCAGGTATATGTCAAAACCAGGGAAGGAGCATTGGACAACAATAAAAATGGTTTCCAGGTGTTTTCTTGGCACTGCTAGCTATGGATTGTGCTACCAAGGAAAACCATGATTGGACAGAGTTTTGGACATACGTGACTTTGTGGATGCAGATTGGGCTAGAGATATGGATCATAGGAGATCTACAAGCAGGTATGTGTTTAACTTGTTTGGAGGAGAAATATGTTGGATGAGCAAAGTACAAGCTATAGTGGTACTTTCAACTACAAAAGTTGAATACATTGTAGCCACTCATGCAAGTAAGGATGCAGTATGGTTACAAATATTATGTTCAGGTATTGGGTTGGTACAACAAGTTGTAAGGATAGATTGTGACACTTAGACTGCAATTTATATTAAAGTGTTTGAGGTATTTTATAGGATTTTATTTATATATAATGATTTAATTATATGGTGATGTTTTGAAATTGTATCAATAAAAGTTAGGTAAACAATTTTAAGTATTGTAAATTGTTTCCTATTTCAATTAGTTTTTTACAATGATAAAAAAAATTACATAATCACTTACTACGACCTAACTTAAGGAATTAGTTTTATTAGTTTTTTTTTTAAATTAGTTTTTTTTTAATCTATATATTAGTTTACCTCAACAAATTTATGAAACATGTCATTCACAAAATATTTATTAAAAATGTAATTCACAAAAACATTTTTGAATTTGAATTTCTCAAAATTAGAGAGTTTCTTTTTAGGTTTGATGATTTCATGTTGTTAACAACAAATTGAGGTCTCTACAATCTTCTCATCACATGTGATTCCATGTTGTTAAGAGTTTAGGTCTCTACGGTCTTCTTCTGATCGCATATAAATTTTAAGTATTCTACCGGTACAGTGCATATTCATTGAATATTTAATAACATTGAAAACATATTCTTCCCATTGTTAATTCTAGCATGGTTTTCAATGTGTTCAATTTTGGTGTATGTTTTATTGATCCAATAGTAATTTATACATCATAAACCCATTGTTAATTTTCACATAAGGTATTTACAACTAAATTTTTATTCAACTATACAATATCAAATAACCTATAAAATCATGAATGATTGGTTTTGCAACATTCACAAATTCTATGATGTAGTATTTTTCAACCCATCAATGTGCATAGTTAATGTTGTATGTGGTGCCAGGTTTTCTACTTACAAGCTAACTTATCTAAATTCTCTAGAATAAAGTGGCCCAATTTGTCTCACAAACAAATTTGTCTTCTAAACAGAGTTGGCGCCCATTTATCCACTAAACAAAGTTGGTGACCCTTCTTTCTTGCATAAATATTTCATCTGCATGCATTTTTACAGCCTCTGTAAGATCGAAACGTGTATCCTCTATTGTTGTAACTCTTTGAAATATTGTTGGATAAAGTGTTTCGATACGCTTTGTATCCTTATCTTCCTAAAACATCTATTGGAAAAGGGAATGTGCCATCTTCTCCTGGGCACCATCCCTCTATTGCTTCTCTACCTCAAGAAGAGAAAAAATGTTCATATTTTCCTATTGCACACATGATTCAAATTTTGACTCTAACACCTCACACTTTTTCTTTGAAATTACCTCATTCCATCTTTGGATTTGAAGGGCTTACTAGACATTTAGACACCTCACACCACTTTGTCTTTGAATGGACCTCGTTCGAGTCTTTGGCTTTGAAGGGATCACTAGATGTTTCAATAAGGCTATTCCCTTTCTCTTGGGATATATTTCATTCATCTCCACCACCCATCTCTATAATTTCTATTTGTCCTCCCGACTATAGAACAAAATTTGTACTAGGCTAGATTGGAGAAGAAAAACGCTTAGCTATTGCCCCATGTTATTCATTGCATCATGTTTAATACTAATTGGTCTTTTTGTGTAACATTGTGTTTCATAGAAAAACACTCTCATAGTCTTGGTATTTAATAGAGTTATAAAGAACCTAGATGTTGTAATGGCTCTAGGGATAACTTAAAAGTTGTAACCACAAATGTTCAATATGGAGGAAATGTGATCCATAATCGAGGAGCTCATAGCCCACTCTCTTCACCAACACAGATACCTGTGCAAAATTATTTAATTTCTCTATCTCTATCTCAGTTTTGTCTCTAAGATCTTTGTCTTCTTGATGTTGCAAATCCTTGTTCTCTATCCAACATTTTCCCAGGACTGTATGCACATAGTCGTAAACTATCTCTTCAATGTAGCATCATTCAACCATGTCAGTTACATTCCATCAGGCCATATCTCTCCACATAGAGCATTACTATGCGGCTAGCATAAGATTTCACGTCAAATTCAATTGTAAGATGTGTGAGTAATCGAAGGACTTTACTAGTGATTATGAGGATACCCGAAACAATGTTTTGACATTGCACAAGTGGTGGATAGATCCAGGAAAATGTGCAAACTCCAATGATATGTTGGTACACATTTTAATATGCCAAGGGTGAATTTAATACACTGACAAACATTTTGATATGCCAAGGGAGAATTTGATATGCTGACAAACATTTTAAAATGCCAGGGAAAATTTAATATGTTGAAAAACATTTTATTATGCCATGAGTGAATTTAATATGTCAGCAAACATTTTAAAATGCCAGAACAAACTTAATATGCTGGAAAATGTTTTATTATGCCAGAGGTGAATTTAATATGTGGGAAAACGTTTAAATTTCCAGAGGTGAATTGGATATGTTGATCAGTGTTTTTAATGTGTCAAAAGGAGAATCTAATATGCTGACAAAATTTTTAAAATACTAGAGGAGAATTTGAGGACATGGCCAACTCTAGAAAAGCAATGAAGGAATTTTGGTTTATCTTAGACAGTACACTATGCATTTGATGGGTCAAAAATTAGGGTTAGGGTTTTCTCTCATAGATGAGATGATGTGCAAAAAAGAAACAAATGCATGGGATCTTTCTTCTCGAGCTAGAGATCACACTCATCCTTTGGACAATGGAGAACGAGTGCATGGGATTCTCCTCAAGCCAGACATCACAAGCAAATTTTAGACCACCAATCGAAGTCATGGAAAGCTAGCAATGATTTGTGGGTAGCCCAATGCCCAAGGAATGGCTCAACATAGTCAAATACACCCAGGAAATAGAAAAATCGACCCAACAATGAATTAGACACCCAACAACAATGCAATTGAACCAACAATTGATTGGAGCGAGTGCCCAACAAGAGAGGAGTTCATGGGAAAAAAAGAAGAGGTTGTGGATGCTATTACACAATGATACCAAGTCGTGGAAACAAAGAAATGAGACGTGGTCACTTAGATAGTAATTTGAGTTCTATATTAAATGTCCAACACTCAAGAATGGCTTGGCTATGGAGCAAACGACCCAGCAAGAGAGGAAAATTGTTCTTTCACTTCAATACAACATCTAGACAACCAAATTTTCTGTGTTTTCCCAACAACTTTGCAAGGATAACCATGGATCTCACTCACCCAATGCATTCAACGGTGGAGATTAACTATTTATTGTAATGGGTAAGCATCATTTGGATAATAATCTTTGTGAAAACCACTTATAAAGTAAACTAGAAGAACATGCATCCAATAAATCCTCCTCGATTCAAAATAGATACAAAGAAAGAAATTAGAATTAACCAACAAGCTACATTAAACATAATGGCTAAGTTAACCAAAACACATAAGGAAAAGCAACTTAATGAGACATGGCTTTTAACACCCTTGAACCCAACTTTGGAAAACAAGTTGAATGGTGCTCTGTGTATTCTTTTGCAAGTCTATATGTTTCTATTCTTTTGCAAGTCTATATGTTTCTTTTACAATGCTCTCCTCATAAAAAATACCTTTGAATATGAGAGAGAGTGAAGAAATAGGGAGAGCTAGGGGGGTAAGGGAAGGTCAACAGTCATGGCTCTTCGCTTTCCGTTCTTTAGCTTTCTCTCATATTTGTCTTCATCATTTAATTAATTATTTAAAACATTCCTTTCACATCCTTATTTGTCTTATTCAATTTTACAAGTGCATTGTTTTACATAACTTACATGACTTTGATTGATTGTCATGTTTTCTTGCAGGTTCCTAATCTTACCCACTCTCAATTCAGAATTCTCAAAATGTTTCCATGACAAATTTTAAAATAAAATAATTTATTTGTAATATTTTTATGGTTATTTTTAAAAACCTTAATATGAAAATCTCCATTGATTTGATTTACTTAGCATTCTCATTGGCCGGTTAGAGAGTATGTTATTTTTCTTATTTTCCATTAATTCCCAATTTACTTAATGAAATTTTCTCATCTTTTCTTCCTCTCTTTCTTTAAAATCTCCACATTAAAATTACCATCCATAAATTCATTTAATATGAGAAAATTGCTTCAGGAGAAAGAGAGAAAAAAAAAAAAAAAAAAAAAACCTTTCAAAAATCAAACCTACATTATCATCTCTTCATTCCCTCTCCAATCAAGTGTTCTCCTCAACCTAATAGCAAGTTCAATCCCACCTTCCTCCTTATGGTAGGAGCAGTGTCTGCTTCACACCACACACTAGACAAGGAGGATGATAATTTAATTTTTAAAAGTAAAGGTGAGACCCGGACAACATTGAAAATTGTCCAAGATGTCGTTATTGTTTTCAGCGTTATAATATAATTCGAATATGGGAGCAGGGAGGCATCATAAGATGACCTTTCATTATTTGAATTAACTTGTATTATTGCATGGTTCAGATGTGCACTCATGGCGAATATTCGTAGTCCCGTCAAATCCATGAATGAAAATAAAGAAGATTTGAATGGTCAGTAACGATCAATTAAACCATATTGAATTCTTCTACAATATTTGGATGCCTATAGGCCGTGGTATTTCAAGTAGGTTGAAAATCTAGGCCGTGTTAACTATTATCTATTATTATTAAAGTATGAGATCAAATAATAATCTTTCCTAAGTTTTTAAAAGGAAATATTATTTTTTATTACATTATGCTCTTAATGTTAATATTAAGTATTTTAAAATTAAGAAATTATTAATTTACTTACTATTTTCATTAAACACTATAAAACGAATCAATCATTAATTTACTTATCTTATAAATTCTATGATAAATAGTATATAAACCAACAAAATACACCACAATTAAGCACTATAAAACGAGTCAATCATTAATTTACTTATCTTGTAAATTCTATGATAAATAGAATAATAAATAATGTATAAACCAACAAAATACACCACAAGCAATGAGCCAATCTTTGATTGATGTTAACCTATATACCACCTACATCTATCGATGACAGATCATACATGGTTTGTGGTGGACATTTCATACAATTAGACAGCCGCCCCTGAATTTCCTACTCACTGCCCAGTCAAGTCCGTCCATTTTAAAGCCAAAGCTGAAGAGGAATCTTCAGGAGAAAAAAACACTTCAAATTCAAATTCATTGAGAGTGACCAGAATTGTCATAAATTCACTTAGAGTGATCGGGATTATTATAATTTGGTTATCACTAGCACAACAGCAAAATAGCTGTTGGTGAACAACGAACGGTTAAGAAGATGAAACAAATCCTTAAAAGAATATGTTAAATTTTATTATCTATTAATAAATAAATTGTTGGGTTTTATTTATCTGGTGTTGATATTTTAATTTCTGTTAATCACTTAAGTGGTAATCAGTTAGCTATCAAAGTAATTTTTAAATATGATTAGGTAAATGTAAAAAAGTAAACACATAAACTGATGTCTTTATAATAGCTAGGAAGTTAATGATTGAAATCACAACCATTTATTTTGTGTGACTACTAAGAATATTCCAGCCATATTTAATCATGTCCATAGAAAACTTATTAAGTACTAAACCCCTATTAAATCTGCCCATTGTCAATAGGTGTACCCTTTCGGGCGTAATTAAATATTTTAAAGGATATATAGTTGATAATGAAATATTTTAATTAAAGTAGATATTGAAATATATTTTTTATATAGTTGACATTTAAATATTTTTTTGTTATTAATATTTTTTGTAAATGTCATATTTATGGAAGGAATTTCACATCTCCTTAATATTAGATGTGAAAAGGACATATTCATTGAAATGATAATTATTTTATGTGTGTAAAATTAATATATCTCAATTGACTTTCATTTAGGTGGTTGGCAAGAATGATTTTTGTCATCTCCATTGTGGTTTAATTTTCAATAAAAAATTTAGAGTTTGTAACCTATGAAAAAAATATAAAATTGATACATAAATATTTTACTATATTCATATAAAATTTATATTTAAATAGAAAAATTTAAATTGAAGCTCAAAAATATATAATATTTTTTTAGTTTCTGATTATTTAATATTTTATATCATTATATTTATGTTAAATTAGTTTAGAATTATTTTAATTTAAAATTAAAATATTAAAAAAAATATTTATGAGATTTTGATTGATTTCTTATAAATATTTTAAATAAATAATTCATCAAATTGAAATAATTTTTAAAACTTCAATATCAGAATATTAAACTAACTTTAATATTTATTTAATATTTAATAATAATGTTTGTTTTATAGAATGCACTTCTCCACTTAATAAAATGTTAAACTATTAATTTATATATATATATATATATATATATAATATATAATATGATGATGATGATGATGAATTAATTAAATATGATAATGATTTATTTGATATTTTATTTATATATAATATTTTAAAATTAAATTTTTATCAAAAAAATTACAAATTTGTATATCAAATGTGATGCGATTAATAAGATGTTAAATTATATATATATATATAGCTTGATTGGGTCTAATGGTTAATAACATGTGTTTTTTCTTAAAAGATTACAAGTCAAATCTATCTCTTATTCCACAAACAAGAGTAATTACATTTTTTTTTGTCCATATCTATTGACCTTAACCTGTAGCCTTAGCTTAACAATATCTTAATTACATTATTACACAACTATAAACTTATTTACAAAATAATTCATATTTATATATATTTACATAATTAAATAGTTATATATATCCATCACATTTATTTATTAGTTTGTTTTTATTTAATCGAATTTCATTTTCCAAAAATCAATACAATATTTTAATTAAAAATTAAAATATTTTAATTAATGTAATTAACGTAGTGTAGTATGTAAAAAGAAAATTAAAGAAGAAACCAATAAGGAAAATCATGCACAAATGGTAAAACTTTTACATTTGAGTCTTCCCATGAGAAGTGTTCTTTTCAACTGACCAGGATTAACTTTATACATTTATGTGAATGACTTTTATAAATGTCTATTTTTTAATGTCTTTATTAAGTCATTCACGTCATAATTTTTAAAAAACATGGAAAATCATAATGTTTTATACCATGCAAAAAATAAATTTCCGACAGTAACTTTAAAAAAAAATCGTTAAATGCCATGAAATTATTTAAATGAAAATGATGTATATTTGAGCGGCAAGAAAAGACTTAACTCACGAGGATAGAGGAACAATGAGACACCAATTTAATTTTTAATTATGGTTAAGTAAATTTAAAGATACGAACAGAAATAATATATTTTCATCAGATTTACTATAACACAAATATATTATAATTAATTAAATTAAAAAATTAAAATAATCCAAAAAGATTTTTTTTTTTTAATGGAAGCAATATTCACTCAGTTCTCTTTAAAAAGTTACAACTTCGAATCGAATATTCTATCATTTTAGAATAGTGAAAATGGACAGATACAAAATAACTAAGTGCAATGGTTTTTCCGGGGGAATAATAAGATTACAAAATTAGTTTGGATTCTCTCATCTTTATCTGAGAGATTGTGTCAAAAAAATTTTAAGGAATCAAGAAATATGGATCCCATGGCATGGTCATATGGGCAAAGGCTTTCTCACCTGCTGTCCTTGCCCGCTGATGTATTGGAAATTTGGAATTCGAGGCATCTATCTCTGCCTCGTCTCTCCTATTCATGATCGCCCATTCCATTTTGGGAAAAAAGGATCTTCTTACAATAACATGGAGAAGTTTCTTGATGCATGTATTCTATATGGATGAAAGGTGCATAATTTCTTTGTTTCGTCATTTGAAATACAATTCTAGGATATACATCAGAGCATATGTAACTGTAGAGATCAGGGTATTTTATATAAATGTAAGATTTTAGGATATAGATCAGAGCATATGTAACTGTAGAGATCATGGTATTTCATATAAATGTAAGATGTTAGAATATAGGTCAGGGTATTTTATAATATATATTTATATTAAGGAGTGACCATGGATTAGAAGTTGAAGATAAAATTTTAGGATATAGATAAGAGCATATGTAAGTGTAGAGATCAAGGTATTTCATATAAATGTAAGATTTTAGAATATAGGTCATGGTATTTTATAATATATATTCATATTAAGAAGTGACCATGGATCAGAAGTTGAAGATAAGATAATATATATACATATGTAACTTTTTTACCTATATTATTTTTTCATCATATATTCATTTGAAATGAAGGCATAACTTATGGAAAGTAATAAATCTAGTTTATCAAATTATATATTCATTTGAAATGAAGGCATAACATACGGGGAAAGTAATAAATCTAGTTTTTTTAATCATATTACAGTAATTAAATAAAGGAGTTGGACAAATGCAATTTTTAATTTCATATATCTCATCTTCTAAGTATAAATCTAAGTATAAGAGAGATGTGTAAAGTTCATTGAGGTGTACATACTTTTTTCCTAGGAGGAAATATATGTTCTTAATCATTAAGCTCATATATATAACAAGAGGAAATATGTGTTCTTAATCATTAAGCTCATATATATAACAATTGAATCTAAAACAAATCTTATGGTTAAGATATTATTTTGTGCTAGTGCATGTATGTGTGTGTATTAAGAACCAGCTTAGATTCAATCTTAACTCCCTATCTATCATAGAGAGAAACATCAAATCTTTTAAGATACAAACATTTCTTTAAGTTTTGTACTCTAAAAAAATTTACATCTAAATAAATCTACACTAGTATATATAGAAACCTTTGACATTAACTATTAACATATGACAATTAGAACTCCTACATTAAGTTATATATGTAAACTCTTGACATTAACCATTAATTTATGTAGATGGAATAAGAATTTTTCAAACATATAATTTAACATATTTAAAAATAAAATTGATGAAATAAAAAATTATGTTTTGATGTTGAAATAAAAACTAAAATTCAAAATTCAATACCAAAAATTCAATCCCGTCTAAATATTGTCAAGATTCTCAAAAACAACTTATTATACACCAAAATAAATTCAACCTCAAATAGATAACTTGTTAGCTGTTAACCTTTGCCATAACAATCTTGTTCTTGCACAATGCTTCCTGTCATTCAACCATATTAACAATAATTCCTCTCTGAAAACACTACACAGAAAATATTGCGTGGACTAATACGTCTCTCGTGCATGTACTTCACAACAAATGCTCAAACGCTACCGCTGCATTTCTTTGTCTCTGCAACTCTCTGGTTCACACAAGCAGAGTGCCTCACATCTTCAAAGCTGTAAAGATTTTCAGACCTAAACACGAACTGTGAAGAACAAATTTCTGATTGTTACTTTCTCTTTTCCTCAACTGTCATGATAGTCTTTTTGGGGTTGTTTAACTGTTTTACGAAATGATTTTTTTTTTCTATAATTTAGAGATATAAATTTACATGAAATTATTATTTTTTGTTGTTTAAAATTCATTTTTAAATGTAGAAATAGATTTAACATATTGAAAAACTTATAAAATAATTTGATTATACAAAAATAATCACTTAAATCTACTATCTAATAATATTCCAAAAAATATCAAAAAATCATTTAATATAATACAACGAAATACTGTTTTATTCTGTTGTTTCAATGTTTTATTTCCAAATCAAGTTATAGGAAATAAAATAATATTAAATCATGTACTCTATTTGAATAATTTCAAACAACGTCGTGAAGTTTAACTGTACAAAATGCTATTAAACAACTCCTCGGGTAAGAGGCTTACAAATAATTTTAAATATCTATTTGAGTAAGAGGTTTAATCAAAAGGACCGGATGCGAGCTCGCGATGATAGGCGGAGAAACCCTTTGGTGGCAGAGGAACAGAGTTTAGGTCTAGCGCTCAGAAGACTAACAGGTGGCGACGTTTTACACATCTGCGAAATGGCAGGGCCGCAGTCTACCCCAAGCGGCAGGACCTTCAAGGATGCTGTCACATGTCAAACGCCAGAAGATATTCTCGATGTAGAAATGGGCAGGGCAGCCAAAGGACCATGTGGGGGAGAAGGATTCAGCAACAGAAGAGGAAACCTGCAAGTGGCTGAAGATCAAGCAGCAGAACGGCTGTTTATCCAAATTGGCAAATAATCCTAGGTATGAAGTCACCTCTGCTGTTTATCCAAATTGGCAAATAGTCCCAGGTATGAAGTCACCTCTGCTAATATAGGTAATTAGGTGATTACATACAATACATGAAAGACTATGGAGGCTGTGATTGGTAAGTTTATGGGTATATGACCTTGAGAGAAAGTAGATTTGAAGCTAGGATTCAAAGGTTCCTTTACAGCAATTTTTTCCTGTATCTTTTACAGTAATTTTTTCCTATAAAATACAGGAAAAAGGCATCTGAAGAAGGCCCATAATTTTTAATTATATTATGTTGCACTTGAGATACTCCAGGGAGCGCACTTCAGCCCGGAGAAGAAATATTTTACCGAAGCTCCGGTATGGATCCAACAATAATTTTGGGAGAAGGAAACGTTGGAGAGCATTGGTAATACACTGGGATCATATGTCAAGATATCTAAAGTCACGAGAGATACTTCTGTTAAGCTAAAGTCACGAGAGATACTTCTGTTAAGCCTAATCTGTGCTTACATGAACTTGGCATGGGCTCTACCAGAATCCATAACAATCAGTGTTCATGATGAAGAATGGGTTCAAACCCTTGATTATGATTATGATCATAACCCTTTCCATTGTTGTAGATGCCACAAGCATGGACATTTTTTGAGAAATTGTTTGCCAAATGTAGGGCCCAACACAACTAAAACAAAGGCGGTCAAAGATGAGGAGGGCTTTGCGGAAGTCCTTGCAAAATGAAAATGTGGCAGGAAAGGCAACACCCCTTCTGGTTCGCCGAAATCCAACATAAGAAACAACTTCCAATTGCTAGAAAATATAGATGGAGAACATATCCAAGCTGGGAAAACCTCCATAGGCAATCAAAATGACAGTGCAGAGGTCCAGCCCAACTCGGAGGACAAAGCAAGACAAAAGACAGGAAGTGATGATGTGGATTTGAGTAATGAGGACTTTCTTGAGGAAAGATCAAGAAATGAATGCAAATGAGACAGTCTGCTCAGCCTCAAAGGATGACAAGGAGGGGCAATGTATGGAACCAGAGCAGCTGGAGATTGATCCGTCGGTTCTCATTGAACATCATGGGAGAAACATTTGGCAAAGCTCACCCACCCACAACTATGAAAGCAACAACGAGACTTGATCAAAGGTAAAACAAAATTAGGGGATGTGTCCCAAGGACATAACCCTCAATGAAAGATAGGAGTCAAAACTACCCCACTCGAAGCTCAAAAAAAATTAAGAAAGAAGGTTGGAAATCATCTAAATAAAAGCTAGAGGAGACAAGAGCAATGCTTGTGAACTTTGGGAAAGCTATAGGGCTGCGAGAGAAGTACTTTTCATCACAACTCAAAGTTTCAAATGAAGACCTCAATGCTTTAGCAACATTTGCTAAAGCATATGATAGCACAAGTAAAACCCACATTGGTTGTACTACAAGAAACTAAGATAATAGCTACTCAACAATACTACAAAGATTGTGGATTGCTATCAGTTAATGCTATTTGTTTTGCAGGGGGTATGGCCATCCTATACGATACTAACAAGATAGTGGTTGAACACCTTCTTGATTCAACCAACCTCTTCACAAATAGTTATAGAGTAATTGAGTCTCAAGACAAAGGATACACTACAAATACTTATGGACTAGTCAACTCAATATCTAAAGGACCCTTTCTAGACACCTTGCAGGCCACAAAAGATCTTTTGTCCGACCAACCATGGATTTTAGGGGGGATTTTAACATGATAACCTCACTATGGAAAAAGAAAGGTGGTCATTGGACGCTGATCAATGATATCCTAGCCTTCCAGGACACTATTAACAAGCTAAGACTTGTCAACATCCAAACCAAGAATGGGTGTCATACTTGTAACAATAAATAGGTAGAATCCTAACAAATTGCGGTCAGGCTACACCGTATCCTAGTGTCTAAGAATCTAATGTAGAGGCAGTATGTGCTAACAATGGAAGCACTTCCTTTCTCAAGTTTTGATCACCAACTGATCAATTTCACATGGGATAGTTCATTTTTTTCAAAGCCAAAACCCTTCAAATTTGATAAATTTTGGCTAGACCATCCTCGTTTTCTACCAAACTTAATGATCTAGTGGCATCAATTCATCCCTCCAGTAGTCTAAGATGTATCAATTCCAGTGGAAACTCAAACACATCAAACAACTCATTGAGATCGGGAACAAGGAGGTCTTCAGTGATATCTTCTAGGTCTGGAATCAACTGGAGCATGAAATGGATCAGATCTAGGAAACTATCACTCGCAACGAAAAAGCACGGGAAGTTGTTGAACAAAAACATTCACATCCAAAAGGAATTAAATACTAGGGCCCAAAAAGAAGAAACTCTTTGGAGGCAGAAATCGAGATTTAGATGACTCCAGGAAGGTGACCACAATTCCAAGTTCTTCAATAATTCCATGATCAATGATGAAACCACAATCACATCTCCAATCTCAAATCATTCGTAGGGGAAAAGTTGGAAAAACATCAAGACATTGAAAAAGAATTAAGAGATCACTTCAGCCAGATTCTCTCTGAGCATGTGGAAGGCAATCGAGCTGCAATTCAACATATCTTATGCTTTATTCCCATACTGGTCTCTCAAGAACAAAATTATAGCATGTTGTGCCCCATTTCTTTAAAAGAATTTTCTCATACAGTCCTAGACATCACACCAAACAAATCCCCTAGGCCGGAAAAAATCACGATCAATTCTTTCTAATCTTGTTGGTCAATGGTCGACATGGAATCTTGGGAGGAGGTGGAAAGTGTAAGAGCCTCCCAGAGCAACCTTAAAGCTTCCAATTCAACATTTATCAAACTCATCTTGAAGGAACAAAGAGTGAACACAACATATAATATCACTCGATCTCCTTATGCAATGTTATTTACAAGATTGTAACCAAGATACCTGCTAAGTTCCTACAGTCCATCATGTCTAAGATTATTTCTCATGAACAAGGTGGGTACATGGAAGGAAGACATATCTTAGATGGTATAGTTTTTGTACATGAGGCCATTCACTCCATGAAAACCAACAAAACCCCTAGTATGATGCTTAAGTTAGAGCTTTTTTAAAAGCGTATGATAGACTGAGATGAATTTTCCTTCGAAGTGTGTTTAAATCCTTCGAGTGTAATCACAATTGGATCATTTGGATTTGTAATCTCTTCTCCTTGACCTTCTTCTCAATTCTAGTGAATGATTTCCCCTTAAACACTTTTAACCTCTCTTGAGTCATTTAACAAGGGGATCATCTTTCTCCTATTCTATTCATTTTAGTAGCAAAGGGTATGGGTAGAAGCATCAAATCTGCACTCTTGGAAGGACTCATAAAAAAAATCAAATTATGCCTTAATTTTCACCCCCTCTATCATTTAAATTTTTTCAATGACACCATGCTCATGGGGGTTCCTTCTACGCAGGAAGCCCTAACCATTATGTATACCATCACGTTGGCCTCAAGCACAAAAGTTAAGCATGGAAAACATCTGGTCTTCTTTTTCAATACTCCCCTTAGAGTCCAGGCCCACATTCTTAGAGTTTTGGGTTTTCAAAAAGAACCCCTTCCGTCTAAATACTTGGGAGATCCCTTTTATGAGAATAGCCTTAGGAATCCATCCTCGGAAGATTTGTTGTCCAAACTAGATGCTAAGCTCAATTCCTAGAATTTTTTCTTTCTGACCCTCCTTGGAAACATTACCTTGGCCAAATCAGTGACTCGGTCAATTCCCTTGTATCTTTTCTCTAATTTGGCTACACCAACCAAAATCCTTAAGAGCATTATGGCCATCCAAATGTCCTTCCTCTTGTGGGGGGCTCCAGGCAACATAAGTTGGCCTTGGTGGCTTGGGATATGCTCTGTGTTGCCAAATGGTGTGGAGGCGTGGGGCTGAACGATCATCTTATCATGAGAAAATCCCTGGTTGCTAAGACTGGGTAGAGGTGGGTTAAAAGTAACAGTTGAAAAGATTTGGATGTTGGATACACTTTTGATGGTTAATTAGATGGCCAAGAATCCTCTTGATCCAATGGATGATATTGACAGCTCCTTCGATCTGATGACTGAGATAAAAAGACGTTGGGCTAACAATTGCACGCCCTACTGCGAGCCCACTCGGGTCTTGCACCAATACTAAAATAAGACTTGTATGAACCACCGTGGCACTCTGACTACCATTGGGCATGACGCGTCTCCATGACGTCACTCACACGTGGCTCGACTCTTCTGCTTGTACACTTACATCACTCACACGTGCCTCGACTCTTCTGCTTGTACACTTACAGAAGGGAAAAACCTTGCATTGGAAGCCCACCCAATCTGACATCTAAGGATCTGGAGAAAACTTCATGTGATGAGTGCATAAAGTGCCAGATGTTCGATATCCAGTGCCTCTAGTGTTGCGTTCTATGTTAAAGGGCTCGGATATTGGATGCAAAATTCCCATCTTCCCAGCTTCAAATGGAATTCTGAACCATTCCTTGCACAAGGCCATGAATATGATCTCCCCGCTCAACTTTACTCAGTTATAGCACCGACTTCATGAGAAGTCACAAGTTTCAAGCTCGCACCATTCAGGCATCGAAGGTAAGAAAAATTTCCAGGAAAACAACCCTGGAGTTCATGCAAAATCTAAGCCCACTAGCCTAACGTTCTTGCAATGCAAGAAATATTAGCAAGAAGCTTTCCATATTCAAGCAAGGCATAACCAAGCTATGGCCTGAACAAGGAACTAGGACTCAAAAGAGTTTAATTCTTCCTACGAGTGCAAGGCTTGGCATGTACACACAGACCGAGCATTCATCCTATACAGAACCCTAACATCTTACATCCTATACAGAACCCTAAATTTCATTTATTAAGTGTATGTTATAACAATATTGATAAATATAAATACTAATTCCATGCATTTCATTTTACATCAATTATATATATAGAAACCTTAAGATTAAATGTTAATTTAAAAGTGATTGGAGCTCTTACATTAAGTTATATGTCAAACTCTTGACATTAACTGTTAATTCAAGTGGATGTAATGCTGTTTGCTTCTTCAATACTCACTTCAAACCAGAGCTTTTAAAAACAATATAGTATTTGACTAATATCAACGTATAGATAAGAATTTTTCATACGGTATAATATTAATATGTTTATTACAAAGAATAAAAATGGATTTTACATATAGAATGATCCTTCAACTGTGCATTTTTTTGCAATTTAAAGTATGCATCAAAGATATTGGTTGATCAAAAAAAAGTTGCGTTCTAATGTTTTATATATATAAACAATTCAGTGTAATCATTATCAAGAAATAAACATTATGGATACCAAAATAAATTCAGCTTCAAAAAGATTGTTGGTTTTTTTTGTTAATCTTTACATAACATTCATACGGTGGTAAATATAATCATCCACCAATCACATATATACTAATCTAGATATAAAAAAATATACTGGGGTGTACATACTCTACCCCTTTAAGGATTTGAACTTGTAATTTATAGGAGGAAGCACATATTCTTAACCATTAGGTGGTGGTACTTCCTCTCATTTCCTACCCAGGGTAAACTCTAGAATCTTCAAGGCACAAGGTTAGTCAACAATAAGGCTCTAAACCATTACAATAATTTACCCGTTAAAAGCTCAATATGTCACTTACAAGTTTCTCCCAACCACCAAAGCTAAACCAACCTAAACTAATCCCAATTAACTATAAGAATAAATAATCTTATTCTTACACCATGTTTCTGGTCATTCAAACACATTAAAATAATTCTTATATCAACACACTACCCAGAAAGTATTGCATAGACTAATACATCTCCTATACTTCACAACAATGCTCAAATGTTATCAATGCATCTCTTTATCTATGCAACTCTCTAGTTCACACAAGGAGTGCCTCACATAAAGTTTTCGAGATTTGAACACACATCATCAAGAACACATCTGTGATTGTTACTCCCACTTTTCCACCCATGACCAATTTTCTATCACAAATACTTTTCTATTGTGTTGTTTCAATGTTTTATTTTTGTTGTAGTCTAAACATTTTTTTTGTTTAATTTTAGTTGAAATCAAGTGAGAAATTATTGGATCTGTAAATTTGTAAGTTCATATAATCTCAGTGCCTTGGAATTTTTTAGCACCCTGAATCCATTTATGCATTCAAAAATACAATATAATCTCAGTGCCTTGGAATTTTTTAGCACCCTGAATCCATTTATGCATTCAAAAATACAATTTAAACAACATAAAATTATGATTTCTTCAAAATTTATATGGCCGGATTCTAAATGAAAGAGCCAAAACTTAGAATGTTTAGACAAGGCCTTTTATTTCCAAATCAAAATATAGAAAATAAAATAATATTAAATCCTTTATTCTATCACAATAATTTCAAACAACCTCTTGGGAAGGGGTTTAATTTTACAAAATAATTTTAAATAAATTGGTTTCATTAAAGAGGTAGATTTAATAATTTAAAACTCAAAAGTATTGAGTAAAAAGTGAAACTCTACCTAATCTTCAACTAGTTAACTTCCTAGTTTGATGTGAAATAAAAATATTTTCTCAACGGATGGATCAAGGTAGTTGTTTATCTAAAAATAATATTTTTGTATTTATATGTACTTTATTAGTTGTTTAATAGAGTGCCAGTCACAATCTTGTGGTGTGTAATTATTTGTCCTCTCATTAGTTCATTTTCCAATTTCCAATATTCATGTAGGTGAGAGAGTAGTGTGTTGTTTGTGAGTGTGCATGTTTGTCCATCCGGCTGAGGAAATCTGCTCTGAATCCTGTTCTATAGAGAAACACAAAATCAACTAGAAAAATGTGTTATGGGCAAGAGAGGATAGGTGAGTCGTTGATTGAAAAAGCTATCACAGCCTGTACAGAAGAGTAAGGAGGCTCTAGTCGTTAATTTAGTCATCCATTTGAAGAAGAGTCGTCCCGTGGAGCTGGAGATGTTGTTCTTGAGCTGATTCGGAAGGTCCGCATGTCGAACTACGTGGAGAAAGGGAAATGCATCAGTCACTATGTCATTGAATTTAGCGGAGTGTGAAGATTTTGAGGAAATGATGCAAATATGGAAGAAGGAAGCAAAGGCTATGAGGAAACCCAAGTCGTGGACATGATTGGAAAATTGTATCTCTTACTGCATCGGCTTATGTTGCAGCCCCAAGGCCGAAGAATCTAGAAGAATATCGAAGCGAAAATGAGAGTGATGTAAATGTGAATGAAAATGAATCTCCCATACATGATGTCGGGTCAATTTCATCTGTTGCCACTTATTCCAGAGACGCTTCTGCTGAATTTGTTGCGATGGAGCGATTGATTTCCATCAATGGAATCGTTGGCAAGTTATCTCGGCCATGAGTCAAATTTTGATCGTGATGTAGAGAGGTTGTCAAAACAATTTCATATTTTTTATCCTTTTCAAAGGAAAGGATCCACCTTGTCAGAAGGAGCGTTCCACCGATCGAATCCCCAACAGAACCCCGATGATGATGATGTTTTGGTATCAGGAAGGCCAAAAGGATGTACTGGCTATCCAGCTCTACCAAGAGGAATCATACAAGTGGAAACCAATGTGCCACGACGTCGTGTGGGACGTAGTAACATCTGTAAGGGGTGCTCTTTCTTTTCGTTTTCTGGTTGTCAGCGATGGAAACAACCTTGAATGGATGTCGATCGCCAATATAATACTCGCTAACTGGAGGGCAGGGGTAGTATACAACTCCGACATTCAGCCCAATTAATTTGTTAATGTGGATTTTAGAATAGCATACTATATTCACTATTTTCAGTTAGTAAGAAAGTTCATGTCGATTATATTATTCCATGTAAATGTTGGAACTTGGACGTTTTTTGTAGCACCACTTTTCACTCACTACTGTGTAGGTGTTACTACGCGGAATAACAACATTCTCACTCACAATTAATCACATGCATTCAAAACAAGTTAAACACATTTAAACTCAGAGTAAGTCATATAAATTATTGCTATCATAATTTTAAGAATGGCATTAACCATAATTCATCTGCACAACAGAATACATGATAAAATATAAGCATCACAGGCATGCAAAACATAACATTTAACATAA